>UZAF01017417.1:26814-47756 GCA_900617895.1 Haemonchus placei
ACCTCATAATCGTCTCTATCATGAGATTCTACCCTGAGGCAAGTCAAGGTAGTGGGCGGCCGTGACCTACCCTTCCCGTTTGGGAGTTCTCTAATGGGTGCGTGGAGTAGTCTGGTCTTTTTGCCCACATGCTCAACACCACACTTCTGATTAATGATCATGCAGTAGACCACTCAGGCCACAGTGCAATCTCCATCCCTACCAGTAAAACATATTACACAGCTGGATACTGCGCGAGTGCGATCGTGGATACCGTTTCGAATCAAACTGCACTTTAAGATTTAGGGAGGAATCTCCCACGTACCAACACCTTTTTTTTCAAACGACTGACCCGATCCCCTCAAACACGTCCTTATGGAAGTGCTTACATCATCAGTGATAGAAGGCGCCCTAAATGAAGTTTTTTTTTCTCGTTTCCAAATAAAACCCCATGTCCCTTGTTCTTTTCCGTGTTCCAAAAAGTGGGGAAGATGGATTGTATCCCTTGAACTCAGCAATATTGCACGCTTGCTCGAAGATTCCTTCCTCAAACTATCTTCAGAACTGACTTGAGTGGAGATTCGGAACATGCTCTTCATCACTGCCCGTCACCTTTGGAGAGGGTGCGCTGACTTCCAATGAACGATAATATTTTTATTGCTTCTCTACCACTTCGTGAAATAGTTACCCCTTCATAGCCTTACCTGGACGTTGAGAAAAAGCAGCCAGTTCATGTTGGGTTTCTAGCGAGTAAGTTTTATGTGCTTGGACTGGATATTCAATAGGTCGAAACGTTGGTCCACTTCTTCCTGTGAAGAACAAACTATGAACAAATCGTCGATCGTTGTACTTATTCCTACAAACAAATTGTTACCAACCAACTGAGTAACCGTCGCAAACTTACCATTCTTAAGCTTGGGCATTTTTTATCCTTGCAACGAAAAGTAGTGAGTACATTGACAGCGTTATCTATGACGATCGGCTACATTCGTTCGGCACCAGGTTTGGCTTCTTTGAGCTACCAATCCTGAGAGCAAAATGAGAGTCTATAGCAAATCAATTTTCATGACGCTCCACTACCTTCGGAAAACTTGACAGTTTTATAATTTAGACTGGAAGGAGGGATTCACCTGACTGCAGAGCTCTGACCAAAACTGGAGCGTGACCGACTTCGATGTTTTTTATTTACCGCGAATAATTCAATTTTCTACCTTCCTAAAGGGATTTCACCGCTATTTCTTCAAACTATCAGGTGACCAAAAAAGTTCGTGCGGTTTTGCAAGTGGATTAATATACAAAAAACAGTTCAACTAAAGTTTACTCTAAAAAATAGTCTCCTTCAGCAAGAATGACTTCCCCTCATCGTTAAACACGCTGGTATATCCCATTTTTATGAAAGTCTTGAGTTTCGGAGCTGAAGAATTTATTTAACTCCCTTTCGAGTTCTTCTCTACTTCGAAACTGCCGATTCTTCATGTGATTATCCAGGGTCAAAAACAGGAGATAGTCCTTAGGGCAAGATCTGATGAATACGGAGGGTTAGACAGAATCTCCCATTGTAAACGTGCTAGAGTTTCCCGCGTGATTCTTGCTGCGTGCGCACTGGCGTTATCCTGGTGGAATACAACACTTAAAAATTCTAAATCTACAATGCACTACTTAAACTTATGAGACACACTGAATGATTCTGCATAAAACAAGCCTCAAAGCATATGCAATGTTACCCTTCTACCACAATCAGTTTTTTGACACATTTCATAGTACAATAATCAATTAAAAAATGCCTCGCGAACATTTTTGGTTGCCTAATATAAACGGTAAGAGTAAGTGCAGTGCCATTTAGCATTCGTTGGGCAGGTTATGCTTGAAACCTCCAGCCGCAGAGGGTCGAGTTGAAGTGTCAGGAAAACTTAATTACTGAAGAGAAAGAAGAATAGTAAGTAGGTCATCATATGGGTAGAGCTGTTGATACACTCATTGATTTTCGCTATGAGGATAGAAACACACCCATGTCTAAGATAGATAAATTTGCAATGGTAACTCAGTTGGTAACAAACCTGTTTGTAGGAAAAACAGCAGTGAATTCTTGGCTGTTTGGCTCACTGAAATCGCTACATACAGTGCAATGCTACAACAATTTTCGATGCACTTCAACTACGTCCACATAACGGCATCTAGATTGTGCTGAAGGGGTTTGGGAGAAGGGCACTAGGAACGATTTTGCATAATCGATCCACCGCACGCGGCTGTCGCAGACCATTTGCCTCTTTATAACAGTTCTAGCAATTTTCATGCAGCTCATGCGATTGTCGCTTCTGGCATGATTCTGCTGTTAGTTCTTTTGTTCATATAACTCTTACTTGCTGCTGCACCCTGCTACATTCCTTCGCGCGCGGCAACTCTCTCGCCGCGACGCGACAATTCCGATCCTTCTGCACCACCCCCGAAGAGGTTCAGTTGCCGTGCACTCGCAGTGCGTGAAAAACGCTGCGCGAGAAAACTCTGTGGTCCGAAGAGAAGTCTTGGCAATGAATAACCAGAAAAAGGAGAAGACATTATTCATGCCCCTCTCGAACGGATCACTTCTTTCGCTAACGCCGATCATCACCAGCGGGTAAGGGTCATCGAAGCAACAAGTAGAGCAGACATTTTTGTAATATCGCCATTTCACTGAAATAAAATCAGGGTTTTTATCATCTGCGTAGGATAAAGAGAATCGAGTCGAAAAGTGGCTTCATACTGAAGGAATTAGTTAAGCGTGTTTCGGCACTTGAATATGGAGCATATTCTCATATGTAAACTGCAGCAAACTAACCACAATCTCATTGTTAAATGGCAAAAAACCTATCAACATTCTCAGTTTATCTCCTAGTTTCTACGCACAGGCAACTAGACATGCACAGACTCATACCAGTGATAATCGTAAGCCTTTTTTGTTTTTGAATCATTTTCAGCTTTAGACTATTCATCACTTTCGCTATCAACGGTCTTTACCTTTTACAGTTTATAGCCCGGATAATATATCAGTTCCTTAGATCCCGTCGTGTTCTGCCAGCGAACAACGATAATATAACGTTTGCTAGTAACCGAATAGCATTGTGATAAGATCAATCCGGTCGCAAGGACGGTGGTGGTAAGGATGCTTCGGAACAGAGTCGACATTGGGGTAAAAACCGGCTGTCAGGAGTCTTATCGTAAATCGTCCCTGCTTGGTCCGGCGGATCCTTGAGTACAGAGAACAGGATGCGCCAGCCATACCATACCCCGACATACCCCTCTTCTCCTCCTCTAGCCGACCTCACGATTACAGCTAACAAAAAAGCCACGAAAGACCCTCTGAAAGCGGGAATTGACATGATGACAAGGGCAAAGGTTACCCACAATCAACTCCGCTCAAGCTAGCTTTTAATCCACTGCAATTTAGTAGTACATCCCGTTTCTTTACGCAACAGGATTGTGTCTCGTATTTATGTCATGCTATAGGTCACATATTATAGGTGAGGTTTATTCTAGTCAGGACCTCCCTCATTGCTTCCCCACGCGGGAGACGGGTAGCATTAACGGTTTTATGTAATCGATTCGCTTCACGCGGCTGTCGCGGACCATTCGTTCCCGTTATTACAGCTCAGGCGTCTCCATAAGCTCATCCAATATGCGATCATTATATTAGACATGATTCCACTGTTAGTTCTTTTGTTCCTGTATTTCTTTCCTGCTGCTGCATCTTGCTACATCCCTTCGCGCGCGGCGTCTCTCCTGCCGCGACGCGACAATTTCGTTTCTACTGCACCACACCCACCATACGCGGTCACCAGCCACCATCTGCAACCTTTCCACTAACCTATTTAAGCATGCGATCTGATGGTGTCTAATGGTAAGGAATCAAGTGGCAGTGGGCCATTGCTGTTTGTTATCATGACCTCGTGTTCGTTATCCTTCCAATGTATGTGTTTGGAATCGACCGCTGAACATTGATATCATCATTCTACATTATGTGGGTAGGGGTGGGGGTTAAGAGGGGAGAGAAAGGCACCGCTCTTGTCCAACTTTGAGCACTAGGGCGCAGAAAGAGAGAGGGAATTTACCTCACTTGTGCTCTGGGAATGTTCTTATTTACGTTGTCGTTTCGACATAATCGTCATCTTCAGAGGCCAGGCTTCACCTTCAAAGCGAATAGAATCCGCTGTCGCCACAGGCGACTGTCAGTAGCAAGTTGTCAGTAGCGAACGATCCTTATGAAATGGTTTAGTACGGTGGTTTTGCTGCTGAGTTTATAGAATACTTGAGTTGACCACTGACTGTTGGTTTTTTTGATATCACATGATATGCAGCGATTTCTTCTGTTTCCCTCTGTTACCACTGATTTTCGATGCTTAAAGTTTAAGCTTTTTCAAAGTTTTATTGCAAACCATAACTGTAATAAGCCCTTGGACATAAAGTTAAGCTTTGGCGTTAACCAATCCCGTCTGAGGGATGGCCCCCCGCATTCGACTCCATTCAGAATATGGTGGTGTAATGGATGTGCATGTGGTCTACACAATGACTTAGTATGACCAGTCAATGTACAAGTCAGTGTTTCTATCTCCCCTACGACTCTGAACCAATTAACCGATCCCGGAGGGATGGGGGCTTGATCGGCCTAGGCGGATATCGTGCCGGGATCCGACAAAGTGGCACCCAATTGCGTTTGGAGGCGGCAGATAGCACAATAGCTAACTTCAACACCATTAGACCTAATTGCCTGGCTTCCAGACCTGCTTAAGAAACTGCTAATCGCATGATTCAACACCTAATCCCTTTTTCCCTACGCTTCTATACTTCGCACTTCATACCAAACTGTCAAACTCAGCCTCGAAGGTGTAATGAAGATGGAAGAGTTCAATAGCGATTTTCAAGAAACGGCTGAAAAAAACTCTTTTCTTAACTGGTGACCACAAAAATAGCACAACAGGGAGACCGATCGGCCTCTGCAACTTGGCTACTGCATTATATGCTGGAGAGAACTTGATGGAGATTGACCAGAAAAGATATCACTCTATCAATGCCCATCTTCTCGCTGGCGTTAGCGAACTCTGTTCCATCTTATAATCCTTTTGATCTTTCATAAGCTCCAAAAAGGTAACGACGGAGTGGGAATGACAAATGTAATGATTAGGCGAACCAGTAGTTCCAGAGGCAATCATTAACCGATGAGCGACAATCCCTGGCTCCCCTTTTAGTCACGCCTCATACTTTAGAAGATGTAAACACTCAATTGACAAACTCGTAACACCTTTCAACGAAAATAAGCATGACGAGTGAGACTTTCAGAGGAGGGAACTCTGGGCCGGTTCCGGCGATTTTTGATCCTATTCCAGTTGTGGCAGTAATGAGCCCTTCTGACGAGTCCCTTCATTCTATTTTTTCAACTATTTCAAAGCTCAGTCTGAAAGCACCATATGTCGGCTCCCAACCAGATTTCCGAGTAGTTACGAGTACGTTGTCCTCTCCTGATTTCTTACAAAGACCGCTCTCTACCTGGTTTTTAAGTACATCCTCGATGCTCACAAATCATAATGATTTGCAGAGTCCACTTGTTCCTTGTCATTCCGTCTAATTTGAACGGAAGTGTGCCTGGATCTGAATGCGAACGCCAGTCGCTTTCTCATCTCAATGATGCAGGGCGTCAAGTTTTTCCTGCTGTCTATGAAAGCGTCAGCGATCATTATCTTCGAACAGGGACCATTATGTTTTTTTGGTTGTCACGCTTTGAAATATATCGAGGAGATGCCGACCCAGTTGTCGGCCCCTGCACGTTCTTTGACAAGAAACCCTCATCATGAGTAGGGGAATCTTATCACCATTCGCACCCCATCTTACACTCAGAATTAGCTCTTGAAGGCACAGTTCACGATAATTTAGGGGACTCCTTTTTAGTCGAGAAGCGGAAGTGTGGGTTGGGAATAGTTCATCGGAAATGAAGAAAGAAAAAAAAATACGCCGATTTCGAGAGAATAAGGCTTCACAAAAAAAGTGAAAATAGTGCTTGTACTAGATACCATGATGGAAATGACATGAAAGGGGTTCTTGGACGAGATTTCAGCTCTTGCAAACACGCAAAGAGCAAGCCCTCACTGACCGACTACATCAAATTACACTGTACAGAACTGCCTTTCACTACCGCTATTGGTCATGACAAGTTCAAACTAACTACATGAGATCACCTTGTGATTGGTGCAGCCTCTATAATGCCGGTTGAACTCGTCCGGGTCAATGTGTGAGCCGCTATAACGCCCTATCCAGGCCGTCTTCCGACCTGACAGCCCCACCTATGGTATACGAGGAGGCCACCAACTTATCCTAGGGGGATGTCTCATGAGTAATTTTTTGTTTCGTGAACTGTGCCTTCATACGGAGCCGTGATCGGCAAGAAGCGTCTTTTGGTACAGGAGTCGTCATTTCGGCTGATAGCTGATCATTTTTTTCTACTGCCACTCATACTAGCTCGTCCAGAAGGTAGCTTCTCCGATGTTTATGGCTTAGCAGAAACTAAACATTTAGTGTCACTGAGAGAAACTTGCGTTAAAGTAAGGCACACAAAGTGAATTTTCTGAAGGAATACTACTTGTCTAGCAAGCATGTAAGATATCTGTCAATAATTCCAGTCCAAGTGACAAGAATGAAAGTCGAAATTACTCCGGGCAATCCTTGGAGTTTTTGAAGTTAGAGCAGTCATCTTTCAAACGAGTTTTCTCTTCATGTGAGAGCATGTCCAGGAAAAAGTTCGTCTCCTTCCCGACTGCAGGATCATTCAAAACGTTTTTGCTGAACCGTCTCAGAAAAGGTTGAAAGGTTTCATTCCTCAATCATACCTTCAAAAAAGACGAATGGTTTGTTCCGGTTACTCCATTATACAGTCGGAGGACGGATTCTCGCGGATTACCAACTACCTCCTTCGGAGATTCGCTTTCAACCGTGCACCCATTCTCAAGATAATCCGGAAATGGTTACGACGGTACTCCTCTTGCGATCGGTCATATTCAACGGTTCCAGTTGCTCTAAATCTAATTCCTTCAGATCATTCAATGCCGTGTACTTCGCCTCCGACCCATCTGAAATCGCCCATCCGGTAATTGTGAAGATCCTAATTCGTGCAGTATTCAGTGGATTCTACTGTGAGCCGGAATCATAAGTCTGGGACGACATTTGACTACCGATTGAGAGACATCACAGTCTTCAGGAAGTACGAACTTAGCAGGGCCAATTTGCCCGATTTGGGCTTCGTATTACGTCGCTTGTTGCATGTATGCGTGTATCTGTGCGCGGTCTCCGGTCTTTCTTCGGATGGCTAGTATTTGCCCGGAAAAGCCGGTTGAACAGTGACATAAACGAGTTTCACCCGGCGCGTGTGATCCCAGTTCCAAGATCTCTTCGAGGAGCTTTTTCCTATGTTTGATGTCCTATTTTGAACGTTCTTTAGTGGCATCTAGACCGATCAGGGTCCCTTGCAGAAGAGCCTAGTAGAGTAATGACGGCATGTGGTGGCGATTCGCCAACTGTAGAGTCACGCGGGTGCTGAGCCGCCAATTTTGGCATTAGGCGCGGGATCAGTGGCGCAGGTTTCGCGACCGAAGAGCAGGTTTTTGTATGAAGTAGTGAGCTGGACTAAGACGTCCTCCACGGCAGTGGCTCAGCCACGTCTTGTTTCCGTGCTGGAGGTAGGCGTGAATGATTCTCGCCCCTCAGTCATAACTGATTTTTTGCAAATTCTCCGTATAATGAAATTTGTTGACTTCATATTTCGACGAGCAGCAGGCATTGGGATGCTGGTCGGTTTTACTTCGATAATCCATTTAAGAGACCTTACGAAGGTCAGGAGAAGGCGGGGATTAGGACAAAAGTGATGGTATTGGTAGAAAGAGTTTCGCGCCCTGTTCCTCACTCCACCCATGACCACCACCTGCTGCTGCCTCCATCGGCCTCGGTGTCTTTTGTTATACGCTAAATACGAATCGCAATATTCAAAGCGCCTCAGACACCCGATCCCTTCGAATGACGACCAGTTACCCATTGCCGATCGTATTCGAGTGATCGAATGTGAAGGCTCGATAGACGACGTGTGCCCCCTGCTCGTAGGAACCGCCTACAGTGGAACTGCCCGCGTTTCATCCGCAAAAACTCAAGATGTTCACACACAACACGATTGCTTCGACCTACTTCTCAGTCGTATATTATGACCTCTTTCAGATACTTTTTTTTNTTTTTTTTCTGCTGATATACCTTCCGGTTAGCCACTCGCACCAGTCCAAGACTGTCCACTGTCAGTCAGCACCGTCTGTTAGTGGCACCCCACGGCCTTTCGGTGTAATTCCGGAGTAACTTTAGTATCGCTCCTTCTCAAGGAACTGCTACCTCTTGACAATGGCAATGCTCCAGTAACTCCTCAGCTCCATTCCTGTTGAAAATTCATGCTATACCGAACCCGATATCTCGGGAAAGCCGTAGATGTTGGCGTCGTGCGGGGATAGGAGCGATTTGTTGGAGCAGACTGCCATTTCGGGATAGTTCTTCATCTTTCTGCAGATTTTCTTATCAACACCGATGTTTTCATTTTGATCATTGTCTAAATCGTTTTTTTTGACCGTCAAACCCTGAGTAGGTGCCAAACATCAAAACCGACTCGAAAATGATCTCCCACAATCTCTCTAACGACGATCAGCTGAGCAATCTACGAGCAATACATAGAACAGGCTCGAACCCCCCATCGGTAAACAGAGAGTCCGACTCCCTTCAAATCTGAAAATGGACCTGGTAAACAAATTCATGTTTTCTTTTGAATACACTACCGGGGCCGATGATGGAATATGAAAAACATTTTTGCACAAATGTAAATTCCGAAATTTCCATAAAACCCCCTTCACCGTTACAGTTTTGTTTCATGCAACATGCCTTCATACCTGTCTACGACAATAAACAGAAGGGACGTTTATACTGTTTGTTTCGATTCATTCCTTTTCCCATAACTTTTTCTGGGAGAAATTTGTTTTTTCCCCTACTATATATGATAGTCATTGAAAGTAACACCGAGGTCATCCAGTGTCTTTGCCATATCTTTCCGACTGTCCGCATGTTTCTCCGCTAAATCAACTCATGTGGTCGTGTTTCCCTTTTGTACTCGAATCCTTTTTATGAATGAGAACTTTTCTGCTGTCAATTCCGCCGTTCATGAGAGGTCGAGTATTTCGTTCTATTTCGATTCGTGGCTACGTTGATCTGATAATCCGATGGAATTGATCGCTCTAAACAGGACTGGTGTGGGTGGCTTTACAAACGCCGGCTCTGTCTCCGTCACGGTTTGAGGTTCCATTGGTTCCTGGGCTACTCGTCAGTTCATCCCTTACTAAGAAATCTTGAACGGTACTGTACCTAGTGAGTGGGTAAGAGCAGTAAACAACTGCAAAACAAGAAAAGTGTTAAAAATAACGGGGCTCCAACTTGTTTATTTATTACACGCCGTACAGCTCGCCGCAAACCCTCTCCGTTCGCTAAGTTGCAATATCATTCATACACTTGAGCTTTCAATTACCTAAGAAGATCCCTGTGGTCCATGCTACCCAAAGTGAATCGGATACGAGCACTTAGTGCATTGAACTGTTGTATTTTGTGTATTATTCTTGCGAAGGGGCATCTGAGAAAGGTGCTGGCTTTGGATGTGCTGCAGAGCACATTGTGTCTGTCGTGATTGAGGTGATGGCGAAATGAAAACGACGACTTCCAAAAAATTCTTTTGTGACGGAATTACACGTTCCCTTCCTCTTTTTGACTCATATTCTCGACAACCTCATTGAAAACTTGTGGCGATACGACCTTAATGCATCAGCCCGACCACCACGTTGATTGTATCATCCCAATCAACGGAATCAACGATGCATTTCTACTGTTGTTCACGTTACTTTCCGCTTAGAATCCGGTCGATCGCTAAGGTGTGGTTATGATAAGTCTTGAAAGCATTGGAGAAAGGTTTTTATTTGTGTAGACGCAATGCAAACCAGTACGATCCTCACAACGCTATCTTTTCGCTCCGAACCGTCATCGTCGTCCCATCCTTCGCCTCCCCCTTACCCACCACCATTCGGACCGCCCCGTGCAATCACGTAATTAATCATCGCTATCCGTTTCTCCATACTCGCACTCCACACAACTAATCCAATGTTGCAAGTGGGATCTGATACGATCGCAGCTGAGCTAACAAGTCGTTTGCCCGAATCCTCTCGTTCATTGACCCAGTTCCCTGGACTTCGCACTTCTTCCTGAGCCCACTCAGTCACGGTACAGGAAGGTGAATGAACCCGACAATTGAGTGAGTGGATGGTCACTCGTCGCATGACCCTCTATGACTTCTCGGTATAGAGTAAACTATTCCGAACAAAAATCTCTCAGCCGTTGGAAGGACTCGCGTTTGTCTGATCACCTACCCTTTTCCCGTAAACCCTTCCACTCGCCCTTTCATGCCGCAATTCTGCCTCGATTTCCATATTCACTTTCTTGAAAATCGTGATGGCGCCCATAGAGCGGCATTCCTACCAGGGGAATCTGCCCAAAACATTCGAAAATATCAGTAGCATGCTGTCAATTGAGATACACTCGTTATTGTTCAAGATGCTCCCCACATGTTTACTGATAGCTTTGAAGTAGTCCTGAATGTAATGAGCTTCAGAAGTACTTTCTGAGTCTAAAACTCCAACTGCTTTTTCGTTCGTAGTGAAAGTCTTGAAAAGCAGCTGATAATAGTTCGAAAGGTTTGTTCTATCATTGTGGTCCGGAATTACGTTCTCACTTCCTCTTGTAACGAGATCCAGTGTAGTCTTTCTCACCGAACCCTTTCCGTCCCTTGTTTGTCATTTCTGAACTTTCGCGATAGTCGCGAAAACCCGGGCTAGTGTGAACCTTTAGGCCAAATGGATGAAAACCCAGAATCAGGCCGCCTTTAAAGGGTTGCGTCAATTTATCTACATCCCAAGCTGCTTTTGTAGAACTATTTTCATATTTTGAGCTGCTTACACTTTAACTTTCCAGTTTTTAGTCCACTTTCGGTCTCACACACGAGTTATACGAACATTTGAGCTCTTCGCATAATGAAACCTTTAGCTTTTACTTCTTTACTATGAATTATTCGAAGGATGATCTTCCTAAGTTGATAGAGTCGTTAACATGTGTTCGTTCTCAAAGGATCTTCATGATTGGTTGTTAAATGTGACCTTTTTTTGGAAATTCTTCATCTTAACCAAAGGATAAATTTTGATTGAGTACCTCTGGAATTCTCCCAAAATTTTTTCCCTCCTATATTCACTGTCCCACTCCTCGAAGCTTTACAACGGATGTAGGTTTTTCTTTCGCGTCGTTATGTTCATGCTCAGTGCACCGTAGGAGTAGATAGCTGTTTGCCATGTAATCATATTTTGTTGATTTGAGTGGGATTCTTTACGTACATCGAGATTGTTTGTTTCTTTGTTCAGGGACCGAGTAGCAGCATTTTTATTGGCTAGAATGTTATGCGTCTATCAAAAATTCACGATCGCTTTCAGATGGATTTCATCGATAATTGTATGGAAAGCATATTTTCGTGTTTCAATCGGAAAAAGAACGACGAAGCAACGAACAGAAGCCCCCACCAGCCTCTACACTACCTTGATCCATTGGGACTGTTGGATGATGGAAAACTAGAAAAAGACTTCGAAAAGCTTGTCGTACGTTTCTTTGCTCATGTGCGAAAGAACAAAGTTACAAAATTCGGAGAAATAATTTGGAGTAGTTTCCCGAGGCATTTTGCAAGAGTTACTTATGAATTCAGTCGAAGTGGTAGGGGGCATCACATAACCTTTGCAACATCCGCGAAATCAAACCGCTCTGCCCCAAACAGTCCCCATATCGTCCCCATGATTTCTGAAGAAGTTACGTGCCTGAATCCTAGTAGGAACAGATAAGACGAGGGATTTATTCCTTCTTCTTTCATTCGACCCTAAGATAAGAACCTATCTTTCTTTCCTCAATTGAATCTCTTAATTGTAGGTTACGCATGGTTGTAAGCCGGTTTCCGAAGGAATTTTCAGGGCACAGTTGCCTAATAGAAGTGATCAAAAAGCACTTGGTGCCGCTACTGCCAGATCCTCCTGCGATTCCTCTTCGTTTTGATAGGCGCTGAGAGCTGGACGTTCGACAGTTAGCCCGTTGATTCCTATAGGACATTCCTTCTGCTAGAGGTTCCCACCGAGCGTCTAGGTATCTAACAGTAATTTCGAATGGCAAATCCATAATCCAAGCCGATGCTTACTTCTCGTGTTCAGTCCATTTCACCTATTAGCACAGATGAGCTTTTTGGCTTCGTCGTGGACAGAACCTCGTTTATGATATGGTCCAATGTACGATATCCTCCGCTTACTATCTGCCGAAGAAATTGTCCAAGAGTAGTGAGCGTGCTGCCAATCGCATGTTCCACAAGAACCTTCAGACACATCTTTTTCCTTTACAATTAAGCCCCATCCCACTTAGTATTTAGTAGCGCAGAACGCGTTCAGGAATGGAAAAACATAAAACGTCGGTCTCTAGAATAGGGAGTATGTATTGAAGGGGCGTCTGTACCAGTTGGGGTAGACGAGAATTAGATTGAACAGAGCGTTGGCCGATTCGACTCTTCATTTTTTTACTCATCAGGGCAATGTGAGAATCTCGGCTACGCAACCCTCGTTGACCGGGTCATCGCACTAGTGTAACTTGGATTTTGGTTATTCCTACAACGCAGTTAATTGGATTCGATGCGACAGTTGAGTGAGTTTGAGGACCACGGTATGTCGGCGCAGGGAATTCGCCCTTGCGTGAAAATCATACGCCGAATTTCTCAGTATGGGTGTGAGTTCCTTCACGAAGTTAAACTTTCAAAAGCAATTCGGAGCGGAGAATCTCTTTTAGGAGAACCTATGATGAGTTTTGCTCTCGCAATGTCTCCTACAAGTCTGGTAATGATACATATTGTAATGTGGTTAGCGGAAGACTGCAGCGGAATACTTGACGTCGACTTTTCAGCAGCTTTTATGACCACAAAGGTTGGGCCTCAAATCTCATCGGGGTTACTGCCAAGAAGGTTTTTAGAGTTCGTATTTAAGACCGGATCCCCAGAAACAAGAAGGTGACGACGCTCTGAAGTCTTTAGCCGAGGAATGACCTCAATAGAAGTAATTATGAGAAGCAGTCATAGACTATACCCGATGGTATGATGCGTACATTCGTCATTAAAAATTGTTCCCGTCGGTTTTGTTGGGCAAAAGAATAGATTCTTGCGATGATTCAATGTGGGCTCGACTCATTGAATTCAAGAGGAAGTATTAATAGCAGTGTGTAATGTGAGACGCTAAAGGGATTGTTGGAGAGGCTTCGTCCCTCGGGGATCCGCACCTATTTGTGTATTCGCCTGAATGGATCGCTCGATGGCCTAGTCAACTTAGCTTCAGTCAGTCGCTTTCTCACCGCAAACGTTCGGGTACGAACTAGATGCTTGTGTCGATGTAGTTATAAGAATCGACTATCATATGCGTGAATGAATTGTCTGTTCGTGATGGTGGGACAGGTGATTGTTGATGTTCTTCAGACTATGTATTAAGAAGGAATCCACTGAAACAAAGCTTCCCTCACCTCAAATGGGTCTCCCAACCCGTATTCGTTGATCAGTTCCCGGATAATACAAAAACAGCACTCCAGCACATCAACGGTCGAGTGTGGGATCGCGATGCCCACTTGAGCGGCATATTGCTTTGATAGGCGTTTTTCATGGGTTTTCCGGTGATCAGTCCTCATCTTTTGCTCTCGAAGTATGATATATGATGACGTTTGTGGTACTTGTTATACCACCATTGGGGTCGAGATGGGCTTGCATTGAAATTATAGATTTGTATACATTTAAATACGTCAAGAAATACATTGTTCAACAGGTTGTTCAAAAAAATGGACAAATGTGTTGATTGTTGGCTTTAAGGGCGATCGTTATTGTGGTTGGAAACGGCTGAACAGCTCTCGTATGGGTCGAAGAAACAGGTTTACGATCAGCATTCTCGTAATGTATAAGTAAACCCAATCAATGAATTAATGGGCCGTTGAAAGGTGTTCCCGATGGGTGTCTGGGGCCAAGAAACCACGAGAAGCTAGGTGTGATACTTGACAACTGCATAGAACATAGTCTTTGCTTAAGCGATCCACTGAATGGCCATGGTCCGGATTGGTAATGGAACATTTGAAATTGAAGAAAAACATGGAAATGTTCTTGTTGCATTGAATTTGATCTCTTTTTTGTGTAGGCCCTATATATCGGGGTCGGGAGAAATGACCTGGAAAGAGGTTAACAACTCTGGGTTAGGAGGAAAAGTCAAGACAATAATCGTTATTAAGCGGAACTGTGGTTTTAGGAACAGATAATGATTTCCTCCATTCTCGATTCCCAATCCGCCTTTGGTGGTACTCCCCATGGCATCAGCGAGGAATTTCAGAGTCAACGCGTAGACTTCCTGTAGACACGGAGCTTGCTCAATGTGATCTGGTTTTGGTGCCCGAACTTCGACGTTGCTTTCTGCGGGGCATCGCTCCTTCCAGTTTAGGCTCCTCCAAACACTAGCACACCACTGGACCACGAAAGCCAATCTTATTCGCTGAAATTGTAGAACAACCAAGGCGGTAGCAGTTCAACCGGGATCAATCGAGGTCGCATTCATTGGGTTTCGTAGAAAACTATCTTCAGCACTTCGGAAGGGAATTTTCACTTATGCGACTCCATGATAGCCTTATGTTGGCTGGTACTTGATATAGCGCATAACAGTTTGAATGAAACCCGATCGGGGAAATCGAACAGAAGGGTATCAGCCGGAACTACACAAATTCGCTTTTCCGAGCTGCCTGTGCTTCTCCACATTTGAGATTAGAGCATGCGAAACCAGTTGGCTTTCGCAGGCCAAAAACCTTTTTGGGGCGACCCTCTCACCCTTTCAGAAACGAATACTTTTAAACAAGCTCATTTCATTATTTTAGGAAGAATGCGGTTTGAGCGAAGAACGCAGAGCCGATCTCAGGACGTATTCTAGAGAGAAAAAGCTCGTCATGCTCACTACACAAACGGTAAGGCGATTTAACGATGAAGAAGGGTTTCGAATGCTTACACTGATCCGTTCCAGTCGTTCTTAGTGTTATATAGCATAATGTAAGAGAAAAGATGAAGTAGAACTTCTGCATCGGCTATTATCACAGCGACTCCGACCACATCCTTAATCCGAATCTTGTTACGCAAGAGATCAGTCCACAGATATCACCATGAACCAGATGTACTCAGCAATCAACCCAATCGCAAAAGAAGTAGAGCGTGCCTTTTTAATGTGAGCCATTTTCTCTGTTGGATGAGTTGGATGAGAGATGGAATGCTTCCAGGTAACCGTTACCAAGTCTAGGAGGAGTAATGTTCAACAGAGACTGTGGCTTTATCACGTTTTTGGGTGACTAGGCGGCAAATCATTTCGAGCTGTGCTTCTGCATCTGACTAGTTGATCAGGTGTCTTCAGAGAAGCGTCTTGAGGATAGGAATAGGTACCTTATTGGATTTGAACCGCTCTAATTTTGAACCCTTCGCTAACCCGAACGTGCTTTTGCTCATTTGTAAGCGTACACTCTACTCAGATGCCAGCGTACACTTTACATTGCCTTCATCACCTTTCAGTAGCACCCGCAACTGTGGAAGAAAGATCGAATGATGCTTGCTTGTCATTAAGTCCTAGAATAGAGGGAAAGGAGAATAACAAAGCGAGCTGCTCATCCCACTCATCAGCCCAACTCATAACCTTGTCCTTCTTGCATTCATGAAAGTCAAATTCATGCAATGTTCACTGGTCGTTCCTGCTCTGCAAATATTTTTGTTCAGCTTACAACGATACATTTAAATGGAATTTCCTGTGTGGGAAATGCTTCGTTCTGTCCTTTCACATGGCAGACAATTGGACTCAATTATATGTAGGCCGTTTTGGAAGCAAACCCCAATTTGGGTGATCCCATCATTGTAATGCGCATGAATGAATATCAATATGAATGCTTAGAAAGCACAAAAGCGTTAAGAGTTTTCAGTTGAACTTGAAGTACGTGAAGTAAGAAGTAATATTTTCTTGAAACTGAAAAAATCTAGGCGAACACACTCCACCAACGAAGATTTTTCGTCCTTCGATGTTTTTGATTTCCATTTACCTCCAGCTATACAAAACAGTCCCTTTTCCAATGTATAAACATTACTGTTTGAGTAATTCATCTGTCAAAAAGCCTTTTCGAGGGAGAAGTTGATCATTTCCCCCCAAGGATATGTGAGTGTTCCTCTGGAACAGTTTTCCTGGCTGGACTTTGGGACAAAAACGGAGACAACCATGCCAAACCGAATTCATATTTGTCGATTTTTCCGGTCGCACCCCCTGATTGCGCGGTCAACGAGCAGCCGTAGATTTGCGGCGTGAATGATATTGTTTGCTCGGTGATAAACCCTTAGATCGACGACTTCTGTTTGGTGAACCATGAGCTGATCGAAGCGTGAGAGGGCCACACTGAACGTCGCTAGTCGTGCGTTCTCAAAGCCGAGCTCACTGTTCGCAGACATCACGCCCTTTACTCTACTTCTGAACTTTTTTTTTTCGACTGAATTACATAAATAAATTAGTCATTACTAATTTAGTCTTCTAGTATGAAGCTGTTGTAGTTTCGACCTGAAGAGGACTGCGAGAAGTTGATTTCCTTGCTACGAACGTTCGAGAAAGAACAACAGAACACCTTCGCACCTCCTGTCAGCGTACTCCAAGACGTCGCCATCACACTCAGGACACAGTGCTCCAGGTGGGATCACTCATATATGAGCATCTATTCTTTGCTATCCTCACGTGCTTGAAAACTTTGTAACGATTACATGAAAAATGGTTTGTTTCCCATTTCCATAAGGTCCATTTCAGAGTTGTTCCCCTCTGTAATAGAATCGCAATGTTTTATGCGATGGTTTTGTTGTTGATTCAACTTTAGGTACGTTCTGGTCGCACAGGGGAAGAGTGTGTCTCAGTTTGCTGCTTGCCTTTCCCAGACAATCTGAGGATGTAATCCATAATAAATGGCCCATTATCGCCGGGTGTAACCCACCATCACATTAGCTGCTATGACTGCTTTCGGTTCCTATAAACCGCATCTGTGGTGGTCTTTCACTATGCGGAAGTTGGGCCTGTACGTAACGGGAGAAGGGGGATCCAGGGACGATCTTTGTACTGTTTGGTCACCGAGCTTTTCAAATCATAGTTTACTTCCACTTAGACTAAGTGAGCTGAAGCAGCGAGGGTGGAAACAGGGGATGGACTTTTCCAAGAGGGTAGCTCTCTGCAGCGAATGAACCAGCGCTTCACCGCGAAGTGTGAACAGAGCCTGCGTCCGACCGTTGGACTTTTCCTTCTTATTGAAAATCCTAATTTTCTGAAAACAGCAGATGAGACTCAATATAAGCCGACTTTTCAAGATAACCCTTTGTTCCCTCCGTTTTCATCTCGGGAGCTTCTGGAATTCCTCAATTGAGCCCTTGATCGGCAGTTGTTTACATGAATCGTAGGCGATCTGCGCCACCTTCTCGACTTCAAGCCTCATCCTATCGTTTCTGCATTTACCTTACTTTTTTGTTTATCCTTTGAATCCTTACCATCTTTTATTTGAACCCAAATGTCTCTTCCCTTTTTCAGTCTCCCTATTTAGTTAACTTTCAGTCTTCGTTTTTACTGATTGATACCCTTCACCTTTTGTCCCCACTTTCGTTCTTTTCGTTCTTCTGCGACTTTCAGTAACTGACGGCGCTTCTCGTTTAACGAGCTTTTTTGCGTGCATCTTTTCTTCGAGGTACATAGCAGTTCACATAGAGCAAGGCGGTTCGGTCCTGCTTCCAGACCCATGTCAGTCCAGAATCAAACAGCTGTTCATCACCTAGGCTCGCTATCGGTTTCACGTAGCATCTCTCGTGTATCCTCCAATTATGTTTATGCGAATCATATGCTGACCGCGCTGGAGCGGCGATCTGTTGATTACCCTCAGTTTGGTAATCTAAATCATCAAGCCCTCAATCTCTCACCTATCCCGTCCTGTACCGATGACTGTAATTCAAGGTTTGTTCATATCCTCTTTTCTTTTTAACGGAGCGGCCTTCAATCGATTATGTTCCAACGCATTTTATTACTGAAGGAAGGTAAATTTATTTTGATTCTGTGGTTTTTATTGAGTGAATGTAGTTCTCGACGTTATTAGCAGAATCAATGATTGCCAGGCGGCCATTAATCGTATAGGTGTATGGAAGCTGAGGTACAAAGAACTAGCTACAAAAAGAAGCCGAAAATACCGGATTGGCCTTTGGTATGCTCATGCAGAACAGGGGCCAATGTGGATACACTCACGAGCAAGGAGTCTGTTGAATTGGGTGGGGGGGGGGGGGGGGGTTAGAAAATCGTGTGTGCACTGCGGAGACCAGGAACCACAATAATCCACCAGAACTGGCATTGAAAATGAATGGACGACTCGGAGGAATCAATTTTGACAATGCGATATCCATAGTCTAGAGCTTGCAACCTGTGAGCAAAGCTTTCTAAGCCTTTGGGGGTTTAAGTTCCCACCCACAATTCGGTGGAGCATCGGAGCTTTTGCATCAAGGAAAACCTACGTCCCACTTTTGGAATATTTCTTCACTATTGTCGTATTGTAAAGGATGAGTGGGACTGGGAATAGGAGTGTCGAGTTCGGAAAAGCAGTCCATGGTCCAGGTTGTGTCGATCTAGTTATCTTGCTGCTGACAGAGTGGAAAGAAGAGGGGTGGTGGGGATGTGCAGATAATGGTGGCTGACAGCGGAATAAAGGGCGTACAATGAGAAGAGCTATCTATCGTCAAGGTTCTGCATATGTACCTACAGTGCTAGTGCATGCAAAAGAGTGTCTCTTCCCAATGAACGCAGGGTGTTCCGTAGGAAGGAAAAAACTCCCCTAACGCTAACACGTAAGAAAGTATATTTTGGCCAAATAAAGCGTATTTTCGATGTTTGGTTGATTCCTACCTTTGGTTTTAGTAGAGCTGGAGAATCACCTAGCACCCTGCACCTGCACCTGCCATTCCTCACTGAACGTTTTGAGGCAATGATCGTAAAACAAAAACATCCAGTACGTTTCTGATCCATTATGTGCATTCTACCGCATCCCTATTCTTCGGCTCCCCCACTCGACTCCTCAATGTAATGCAAGTGGTGAAAATGTTTTATACTCGGCTTCTAAAGTTGTCTGATGACTGCGAATGCAGGCCCGTAACTGTGGAATCCTGTTTAGGGATCAATGAAATCATTTCCTTGTGTCTGCTGACTAGTTCAGTTCAGCTTTGCTATGTTTCTTTTTGAAGAATTACATTGGTACTGGGTGCGTCGCCTATGCATTCGTTCATGGCGGTATTGCTGCAGCTATCTCCCTCGCCAACGTATCTTTACCTTTGCATGATTTTAATCCTTTCATTTCCTCTTTCATCTTAACGTATCTCGCCTTTGTCACAGTCTATTTGTTGCTTATTCATATCGAGGAAGCTCGTTGGAAGTATTTTGATTTACGATTTTTGTTGATTACAGCAACCTGTACTTGTGCTTTCCGGGCACCATGCCCTTTGTCTCTTTCACTACTGAGATCCGTCTGCCCTCGCTTTGTTAGCCTTTGACTTCTTCTCCGTTGCAGAAGGGATGAAGAACATGGTGCCTGGTCAGCCAAATTTTGATAACAGCAATCGTTCTAGTGCTGCAATTGAGCCACTTATATTTGAAGAATTTCTCGCAGTTTTCATCAAGAGGTTAATTAATTGCACTTGTCGGGAATGGGGACTCTCGACAAGAAAAATCCCAAAGACTGACAAAAATCAGCTATATCATGGACAACAGCAGCTGAAGTTCTTAAACGTGGCAGCTATTGGAATTTGAGTAATACCCGAAATCTCTACAAAAGTGGTGCAGAATAATGTTTTTGAGATGAGATCTACATAAAAACTTTAAGGTTAATCGATCCCGTATTCAGGATGGGCCCTGCACTCGATTCAAAATCGTAGTGGCGTTTTTGGACGCATATGCGTCCTGCAGAATGCAGCCGCTGTATAAACCAGTACTCTGTCTTACCAAACGAATCTGACCCTAACCAGATCGGTGTTTGCATCGGGCCGGAGATCGAACCTTGGTCCACGAGTGCATGATAGCGCGCCGCTGGTCACTAGACCACCGCCGGTCGGCAGGGCAAGGAGGGTGCACAATATCCTTGCTTACGCTGTCTACCTCTTCAAAGAGTGGTTGCAATGCATGCCATGAAAAGGAGTGAGCTGCAGGTAATTTAAGAGGTTCTAAGCTATTTCAGGAACGGTTCTCAGTAGCTTAGAGAGCGTATAATCCCCAGCTAACATGGAAAAAACTAGCAGTCTGGGTGGGTGTACTTCGCCCACTTACCAGCGTTCAAGGAAATGATTCAAATCCATATTAGGCCATGCAATTCTTCAATCGTGCGCTTTCTAGATACCCCAGCTGTTATAGAAAGAGAAAAGAGTTGCTTTCAAAGGCTTCTCAGCTCACTGTATTAAAGTGTTCTGGTAGATTTTTTAAATATCAATCGTGGCGTGACTGCACCTCGGTGGACAGTTCGCTAGGCAACATTCCTTGCTCTACATTGGAATCCGGAAGTAAGAGACGTGTTTGAAGGAGGCTATACCTCGTTCTTGCTGGTCGCCCTCTATTGCGGTCACACCCGAAGGTTTATTGCGTAAATTGTTCAAATGAATATAAGCACAGAATTGTGAGAAAATTTTCTGATACTCTATGTTTCCTTCCGGCAGCGGTTTTCAGATCAAAAAAAAGGACAGTGGTGTACACCGGAATTGCTTCGATTTTTTTTTT
>UZAF01017418.1:0-41931 GCA_900617895.1 Haemonchus placei
GAGTCTGATGATAGATATGAAATGCCATGCAAGTTGGCTATGTATGATTTCAACCAATGTGATCCAAAACGATGTTCGGGAAGGAAGCTGTTACGAGCTGGATTAATTACTGAAGTGAGTGTGATTTTTGTCCAGAATGATGCATTCAGAGGCACCTTGCATAGGCAACTTCATTTGGTGCGTTGTCGTGTCGCTTATCAATCTGAAACATATAGTATGTTGAGTCCTAGGTACGGCTTGGTAGTCGTTTCCCCGGACTTGTCCTGAGCCCTACAGGTACGGCAACGTTAGCGCCTTCCGATCGTGACTTCATAGAACAGTATGGGTTGGGAGTGGTTGACTGCTCTTGGAAAGAGGTTGAACGAACTCCACTTCATAAGGTATCTTGTCATTATATGAAGTATGATTCTGAGAGATTTACCTTAATTCCACTTACGATCCACCTGGTATCTGCAGGTGAAGGCACCTGAGCATCGTCTCCTGCCGTACTTGGTGGCAGCTAATTCGGTGAATTATGGGCGCCCATGTCATCTCACTTGCGCAGAGGCCTTAGCAGCAGGTAAAAGCATGACAATGATCTCAGACGAGCTTCAGAAAACTGACTTTGTTCTTCTTGAGGTCTGTATATTATCGGTCATGCTCGGGCTGCTCAAGAATTAATGAAACAGTTCACTTGGGGACCACACTTCATCGACTTGAACCGCGAGCTGCTGGACAACTATGCGAGTTGTGGTACGCCTGAGGAGGTCATTCAAAGGCAAACCGAGTATCTGAATCGAATAGAAAAAGAAGCAGAGGAGACCCGAAATAGAGGAGTTGACTTACCTCCCAGTGAAAGTGATTCGGATGTTGACGAAGAAAAACGTTAGCGCTGACAATTCTGCGTTCTGCTTTGAATCTTGTGGTAATATCACTGCCTTCGTTTTCCTCTCTTTTATTCAGTTATCGTTTGAGTCTCGTCATTGTATTGTCGCGGTACCACAGAGGAATAACTGTTGTAGTTGATTGCCCAACAGAGCATGTGTAGACTAAATATGTACCTTTTCGCCGTAAAGTTTGAGATGTTCAAGGGATTTCGTTTCTTCTAGCACTTCTGTGATTTTGCCATTTTTTCTTTATCATTTTTGATAAATTTGCTATTTCTGCATTGTTGTTATTTGCTTTGATCATCACATGTTTATTCTAATTATTTGTCGTTATTTCCCTTTGTTTTTTTTACTGTTGTTGTTTAATGAATATCGTTCTCCAGAAAATGGACTTTGAAGATCAGTTCGAAGCCGGTTTTGATTACGAAATTCAGACTGAAGGAGTGCGACAAGGTGCTGAGGCCCGAGTTTACATATGCACCTATCTTGGCAGACCAGCAATAATGAAAGAGCGGTGAGCATTATTCAATAAGAAAATTTCTAACAATATTCTCTGGTTGATTGTCTTCGTATGTTCAGTTTTGTCAAAAAGTATCGCCATCCGGACCTCGACCGAACGTTGAACAAAGCAAGAATGCGCAACGAACTCAAAGGATTAGTCAGGGCACATGAGGTGAAGAAATTTCAATGTAATGTGAGAAAATGTACTTTGTATTAACTTGTACTTATCATCCGCTCTAGTGAGGTTATCCTTCTTCACTCAATTTCTTTTATCGAATTTAACAGTTGTCCAGTTATACGATTTTTCGTTATCATAAGAATTTTCCATCTGGTTCCACAGTATTTCTCTTATACGCCGAGGCAATGATAAGCCTTAAGAAATGGCTTCGTTCAGAGGATATCGCTAGTTACTTGATCCCTTTGAACGTTGCTCATACTTCAGTGTGGTCCTGTAAAGAGCTAAAATTATTGGACTACTCTCGCTCTGACAATGCAATGACGTGCATTGCAGCTGGGAGTCGGGGCACCTGCTGTGTTTTTCATTGATAGCGACAATAATCGGATAATAATGGAGCGAATTGAAGGCCCTACAGCAAATTCATGGATTGAATCAAAACGAGAAGAAGAGAATGGTTCGGATAAATTTGTGGTGACTTTTTATCGTAGTCCAGTATTTCTTCTCCGTCTTTCAGTCTTCAAGGCCTAGTCATTTAGGCAGAAACGCTGCAGCTTGGAAAAATCATTGGTGAAGCCATAGGCAAAATGCATTTCAGTAATTTGGTTCATGGTGATCTTACGACATCTAACATCATACTGAAAGATGGTGATCCAAAGCGACCTTATTTTATCGATTTTGGATTATGTGCTCTTGGAAAGGTTTGTTATGTGTTCCGTTGTTGATAAACACGTAAGGAACTATGACTATGCTATGTTACCGTAATCTTTATAACGGAGGCACGATCGGTTAGAGCAAGGTGCTGTAGGGAATCCCGTAGTTAAGGCACTATCTGGCACGACCTTTCGCAGATCAATTTCCATCTCTTTGCTTTCAAGCGTTCGACGCATAATTCCTTGTCGAGCATCCTTTTCCTGCCCATAGCGGAATTTCCCTTTTTTGCCTGTTCAGGTGTTAGCGGAAGACAAAGGAGTGGATCTTTATGTTCTGGAAAGAGCAATGATCAGCACTCATATAGACTCTGAGAAGATGTTTGACAGTGTTCTGGAGGGCTACAAAAGCGTTAATGAGAAACAGGGAGCTGCAGTGATCAAGTCAGTTGTTCATCTGGGTCTGTACATTGCACATAAACATTTCACCTAGTTTTGTTCATTAAGAAAATTGGATGAGATTCGACTACGAGGACGAAAGAGAGATATGACCGGATGAATTACGCTCTTCTGTGATGTGTGTGTTGATATGAAATTGTTGAATTTGTTTTTGTAGAATGAATTATGTACAGGCGTTCCTATCAAGTGCGTTGTGGGATACTCCATTTCTTCTTGTTGCTTGCATTCAGCTTTATTACCTTGACATCGAATTGTAGATGAATATGAAAGGCCATGGGGATCACAGCAAAGGTGGGAATTCGCCGTGTGGACTTCTTAGTGGCAGAATGTACCTTACAAAGGTAATCATGGTAGTGCATTCAGAAAGAAGAATTGAGATTTTATTTGTTCAGGTCGCTGGGTTGTCAAGAGAGTTCAACGTCGGCACTTATCATCTCAGCGATATTCTTCAAATCATTCGCCCACAGCTCTCCATTCACTTCAATTTTATGATTGATCTCGAGTGGCTTATACAGTATGTGTGTCTTGTTAATCACTTGTTTCACTGTGGAATTCCTTTCGTGATTCAGGCAATACCCAGTACCATGCAGAGATTCCCCGATCCAGTGCGTTGTCGGTGAAAAGATGGGGACAGACAAAAGATCTTTGTTGAGGGTAAGTGTTGAGACTGTGTTGAGATCGTTATTATAATTACATGCTTTAGGACGTGTCCTCTCTGAACTTGAAACAAGTCTCCGTGTTGGGTGCTCCGTTACCTATCCCATTTGGGACACATCATACGAAATTATCCATATTTGACTGTGAGGATAAACTGCATGTGATTGTATCAACAGCCAACCTCATCGAAGGTACCTCTAATGTGCCTTTCTTTCGTGTGTATGAGGTGGAAATGTTCCACCATTGCAGGTGACTGGCAGGAAAAAACGCAGTGTTTCTACTACGCTTGTGGGACAGCTCTCGCAGCAAGGTATCAATGAAGTTTTGTTTCTATTTCTTATGCTTCGAATGAGTCTGTACTCTGTTGATAAAACCCAAGAAGTGCCATGAATTCGTTGGATTTCGTTAACAGCTTATAAGTCTGGATGCTCTTGCTCGACCGTTATTTGAGCTTCTCCGCGCTTGAGAGCGACCTCCGCTCAGTGATATGCCGTACAGAAAACTTTCTAGAAGTAATGACGGAATATCTCCGCACTGTACTGATTGGAGGAATGAGAAAGGATGGTTTTCTGAATGAGAGCTATCTTCATTATCCAAAACAATTTAAAAATTTTTAGTTCAACAAACGAAAGCGTATTTGCCAACGATTTGTGTGCGTACCTCGAAGAATATCGTTTACCGGATATCAGCTTTTGGATTGATCGAATTCGTAATAGCGATTTTAGTGGTGTTTCTGATCGCCTAGTGTTTTCTGTTCCCGGTTATCATCAACATGATAAGTTAACCAAGGTAAGCTCATAGGTTTTATTTTCCAAACTTGTATGTCATTTTATGGATACCCGATTACATAATAATTCCGTTTTGCTAGTTTGGCCACCCATCGCTTGCTCGCCTACTCCGAGATCAGCCTGTTCCGGACAGCGACAGTCGGCGTCTTCTCCTTGCCCAGTGCAGCTCTATAGGGTCTCTTGGCGATAAAAAGGAGGCATGGCTCTTCTCACAGTTTTTACGATCTCTTCAAGGAGGGCGTGAATCTCGTAAGAAGTGTTTTTTCTGTTCCTACGTCATGGTTTCTTCGTATTTTTTCTTTTCAGATTCATCACGGCTTTTCCTCATCTATCCATGTGTAGAAGATGTAAGAAACTCATTGGAAGGGTACAACGCTGGGGACTCTTTACCATATCAGGTACGTTGAGTAAGCGCTTCAAGTCGTAACAGATTTTCGGAATGTCTTCTAGGCAGGATGCAACAGCGAAACGACAGCCGTGGTTGAGAGAGTTAATGTGTAAATGGCGAAGTGCAGCCAAAGGACGCAGTAGCGCGATGCCCCACGTCAAGGTTAAGAACTAATTATCTTCCCTTCTCAGGCTTATTGTTATTTTTTCTGGTTCCTTTCAGACTTATACTGATATTGTGGATGGTGTACCGCAATGGATCCTTGTTACCAGTGCTAACCTTTCAAAAGCAGCATGGGGTGATCTTCAGGTATATTATACTATAACTAACACTATATCTCTTGTTCAGTAAGCCGTCCAATCGTATCAGTGATACGGCTTAGTTATTTCACGTCAAACTTGTTCGCTAGGAACTTTGAGTTAACATTATCGAGCCAAGGCTAAGAATAAGTTTGTAGAAAAACAAAACGCAACTGATGGTGCGTTCATATGAACTTGGCGTACTCATAACGGACCCTGAGCGAGTGAATCTGCCGTACGATTATCCCGTTGCAAAGTAGGTCTATGGGATAATATTTTTGACACATTCCTCAATGGACTCTTTCGGACGTTCGTTATGTCATTCTGTGATCCCTGTTAAGATATGGTTCCACAGACAAACCATGGATTTGCGACATTTCATATACCGAAGCAGATAGTCATGGAAAACAGTGGATTGTGACTAGAAGATAGTCGATGGATTCGAGTAATGAGTGGTTCGTACGTCGTGGGACTCGAGTAATGAGTGATTCGTACGGTGTACTGTAAGCTCTATTTCTGAATCGCATCTCATCTCGGGCTTTTGAATTTATGTCATTCATGCATGCTTATAATTAGATCTCTCTGTTAATGTTTTCGAATTAAATCGGTGCCTATCTGTGACATTACCACCTCAGATATTTACATGAAATTTGAGCAGTTGTGACGGACATTGCTTCCTAGCCACATTACCCCAAGTCTTGTTGTGATCCAATATTTTTCACTTTTTGAATCCTCACCTTTCCTGCCTTTTGGTAGAGTTCATCTGTCTGAAAGCAATCAAGCTGGATATACTATGGTTTTAGACTCGGAAGTGATTAAGTCTCAATCGCTTATTGTTTTAATGCTACCCCTTCAATTCAGAGATATCAGTTTGCTTACCATAAAAGTAGAAATTCTGCTGCTGGTGATTGAAATACCTGAATAGGCGTTCCCTCTGCAAGTGTTTCAAAATATTCACGATGCCGTATAACTTTGCAGAATACTATTATTATTCGTTTATTTAATCTATTTATTTTGCTCCAGATGTGCTCTAGCTTATTCCGTGGGTCCACGGACTCCGAGAAGGACGCCAAGATTTTATCCTATGGCGACGTTGTTTTATACAATTCCGATTTGTATACATTAAACCCTGGAATGTGGCTTAATGACAACATTATATCTTTCGCTAGCGAATATCTCTTATCGAAGGCGTCACAGGACGTAAAAGAACAAGTGAGTGTTCTCATCATTTCTTCAGTGATTCCTTCTTTCTTTCTTCTAAGATTTCTTTGGTGAACACTGGAGAATGACATCTGTTCAGGTGGCTATAGTGAGTGCAGCGTCGTGTGAACTTATCAGACATTCCGGTGATATGGAGATTGTTCGAGAAGTTTTCTTCTCGTTAGAATTTTTCAAAAGGGAGAAGGTGGGCTCCTTTTCCAAGCTGTTAAATTGCTGATTTTATAGTCGGAAGTTGAGTCGGGATTTTTGCTGGCGTTAATAGTTGATTGCCGTAAATTTTGATTGGATGCCCAAAATAAAACTAATTCTAACATTTCTTGATGCTTTTTTTTGAGTCTTTTTTTTTTTGAAATGAGCATTGTCGTTCCTCTCAGGTTCTCTTCATACTAAACGATCGTGACGACCCAACTATTGTTGGTGGAAATCACTGGTCGTTACTTGTTTTTGATCGAGGAAGTGCACGTTTTGAATATTATGACAGCATGCGACCAGCAAAAGAAGCTGTTGCGAAACAGGTGCTATTCAATTGCATCTTGCATACATTTTAATGCGTAATTTTCTTTAACTTCAGCTTGTAAATATAATCAAACCTGTCCTTGGTACCAAAGAAGTGTCTTTTGTGATTGTCGATTGCCCTCAGCAGCGTAACAGTCACGATTGCGGAATGTATGTCATTGAATTTGTTAAGCACGAACTAAAGGTCTGTTACGACATGAATTTGGGTGCACTGTTAGTTTGTCTCCCAAAGTCACATTTTCAGTTATCGAACGAATCCTTCTCATTGGGTATCTGCAGTAGCTATATAGAATCTGAGCGGCGGAAATGGCAGGATACTATTCTTTCCTTGTCCAAGGCTCAATAATCTGCTCACGACCACAACTTGTTTCTTTCTACTCGTTTTTTTATTCAAATAAAATATTTGTACAGTCCAATACATCTTATTTATTCTATTTCTAGAAGTCTACATCACCTATTTAGCTTCGTTGTTGTTTGCCTTTTGTTTCTTTTTTCTGTGCTTGTAACATTAGAACATCGTTGCAGCATGATTACCCCCTCGTTCAGTATTGTGCAGGATGATAAATGGCTAATTTTCATCATCCGTGCACCGTATGCAAAGATTGCCGACACAGAAATCGAATATGGTGACGATATTTTCATGTTCTCTGCACCGCCTTATTACCTCAGGTGAGAACTGGTTATTCGAGATTCATTTTTGTTTGTGTTCCTTCCCTCCTTTATTTTCTTGTCTGTGTTATAGGGTGCATCTTCCAAGAGAGGTTGTAGACGATAACTCCGGAACAGCCAAGTACAACTCGTCTTTGGGTGAGTTTTTTGAGGCAGTTCATTCTGTACAAATTTTCAAATGTGGTAGATCTTTGTTTAAGCCCTTGATCCTTATTTTTATCGTTGTACAAAAGCCTCCTGCATAGGATTTCATTTTTTTTTNTTTTTTTTGAGTGAAAGCACTCACTTAAACAATGTGATTTGAAGGCCTTCCGCTATAGGCATGGCTCTGCTCTGAGAGCCACCTTGTGACGTTCTAAATTCTTTCCTAAAATATTTTTTGTTACTTCGTCGGTTATTTGGTCACAGTCAGATTCCATTAAGGTGAATTCACTGTTCGTGTACCCAAGAAAAATGTCGGCGAAAATTTTCCTGGGTTAGATATGATCTCTGAGCTTTTGAATCCCCAAAAGAAACTAAGTGCTCAGCAACTGGTGGAAGAATTACGCGACACCGATGATGATGAAGAAGGTACGCTCCAATATGACAAAGAAAATGAGAGAGTCAATTTATTCTTCTCTTTTTATCCTGGCATTAAGGCAAATCTCAGTTCCAGATGAATTTCAAGATAGCGAATATTTTGTTGAACAGAAGGTGACAGACATTCAAGCCGGCTGTAGCGATAACTCTAAAGGTGACTACGGTTACGGCTTTGCTCAGCGTCGCAAAGGAATACTTGGTGAGGTTTCGAAGCTTGTTAAGGATTTCTCATGCCAAACAAAAATTACTCTCCTCCATTCAAGATTTGTTGTGCAGAAATGTCTGCTGGAGGCATCTAGGGGATTATGTCCCTGTTCGTTTCTCCTAACCGGTCCTATCCGTCTTGCTGCGATAGCAGCTAATATTAGGTTGATGCTAATTATTGCGGATTTTTTCGCGGCTTCTTTTCTCTTGATAAAAGTGAACTTTTGAACTCAGGACTTTTGTAGAAATAATCTTCTCGCTTTCCTTAACAGAAATATGTCTTGAAAGTCATCTTCATATACGCCAAATTATGCTCTATCACTTGGAGAAATGTTGGACGGCGGCCCACACATAACGTGATCTCAACGAACTTCTCCATGAAACAGTCAACTAAAGCCGATCAAGGGATGGAATCTGCTTCTGCGGTCGCCCTATTCACCAACAGATACTCCTATGACTTAACACGTTGATCGCCCGTTGNTCGAAACTTCTTCGCTTGTGGAATCCGACCGCCTAGCAAATGGGAAGCAGTGCTTGACGTAGATGTTGGATATGTTCCGAAGCAATAATTTGAACATGTCTTTGCTAATTATTCTTATCGTTTCTCCAAGAAGAATTTGCTCGAAAAACCCGCAAAATTTATGCATCAACTTAATATCTTTGTTTCTACCACTTCAAAGTTGCAGAGTAGTGATTGGTGACTGTTGGTCCTTTGTAGTACACGTATTTCGATAGATTCCTTTTAAGGTCAACTCAGCAACGAAATCGGCAAATTAGTTGAAGTAGACGATCCAGAAAATTCTCCCATCCATGAAAGGAGTGCACAATGCGCTGAGCGAGATTCAAAAGCTTTTGATGCTGAACGCTATTTGTGAGTTTTCCATTGCAGGATTTTTTCAAGACCAAACGAAGTCGGTGAATCTGAAAAGCTTCTCTTGTTGAGGTTAGATTTGTTGGATCCTGAAGATGCACTCCAGCGGGCAATTATGCTAGATTTTGGCCTGAAGTTGGAGGTTGACGCGGATGATAGGCAACGTCTGAAAGATTTCCCGAGAAAACGTTTGCCAATGTACGTTCGAAGTGACACATCATCAACATTAAAACCCTCTATTCTCATTCATCCAAATATCTATTTCGCCCAAACTGATCGGAACATCGTCATGTCTGGGAAATGGGTCTACGATTACTGACCAAATCAAACGCACAGCGTGCTCAAAAGGGACTAGTAGCATCGAGTAGGATATGCTTTTCAATTTTTCTTCATTTCTCCCTTATTCCAGGCAGCTTTTTTTTTTAGAATAGTGGACTCCTTTATGCTCATTCTTTGGAGCCTATATCCATCCTTCCTTATCCCTCGGTGTTTCTCTCATTGTTCCCGTTTTTCTTGAGCAAACTATCCATAGTTCTGGGTGAATAAGCATTAGCTGATCTGATCCCCCTCTCAGAGTATATGTTAATGTAGAAAAATCAACTCAAATGGCGTTTATCAAGTCATGTCTGGTTTTCTTCCCTAGGGACACTAGGAAAGATTATTTCGTGTTCTATGGAAGCGGTGTAAAACTTATCTTTACTCTTGCTCATCTTTGTTCAGGCTATCCATACAAGAACAGCGACTTGTCTCTCTTTCCTTAATAGACATAGTGTTCGCTTTTGTTTACGATTCACGAATTAATGAGTGGGAAACCTGCTGTGAAACCGGGTGGAACATCACGAAGGTGTCACCTAGCCTCGCATTCCTCTGTCAATGGAAAAGTGCTAAAGAGGTAGAATTGTATTTTCATTTGAAATGATTTTGGGTTATTGTCCAGATTTTCTCGCAGGCTTTCGTTGGTGGCGTACGGAGATCGCTTTGCTATCCTTTATATAGGAGCTGGGATTTATCGTCGAAAGTTGTTGACGACACAAAACTCGTGATAAGTAGAGGTGAGTGCGAACAGCATTTTCTAGTTTTTTTTTTGCTGTCATCCTTGGGAAGTGTTTCATCATTGACATCTCTGATCCCTTTTACGCCTGCTTATGTCTCTTCCCGTTTCCGAGTCTTAAGACTCTTTCTTTGTTTTTGGAGTCTAGAATTGAGCTTAATATCAACTAGCGTCGCTTGCGTTCTTTTAAATATTGCTTGTCGCCCTAATACCAATCTTTTTGCAAAGTACATATGTCTAGCTTCTAATTGATATGGTTTTTGAGCGTTTATTCTCAGAATTTCACACACTTCGCTGTAGTTCGCCTTTCTCTTCATGGCGCTCGTTAGTGCTCACTTTTTCCCACGTAGAAGAAGAATCAAAGGAATGTCGTGAAGGTTGATCACAAAACAAGAGCCGTTGGCTGAGCAAGACCACTTGCGTGAAGTTTAAACTTCAAATGGTGATTCACTCATGTGTGGCAAGTCCCATATAATTTTTGGAGGGAGAGGTACTGTAAGTGATGCCTTGACAGATGGCTGATGTGTCTGCGTTGAGTTGAGATATGTATGTCTAGTGGTATTTATGGGACTTTGAAAAGAACAATAATGTATGAAGCTGAGTCCCCATTGCTTTAAAAACCATTGCTGGCACTTTCTATCCTCGAGTACCCGACCATTTTGAAATGAGTGATAATTTGCAGGTAGAACCGCACTATTACATATTCTGTGCCAAGTGCACGGTATTCTAATCGGTTCTGGAGAATTTCGCTATCTTTTCAATGACCTATTTATAACGGATTACTGCCTGTGGATACAATCTGTTGACGAAGCTGTGCTGAGATGGCTACAAAAAAGCGTTGCTGATGTTGAAGTTCGTTTTTGTTACTTTTTCTCTGAAGAGCTATAATTTCTCACTCTACTAAATGGGAATGAGTCTGCTGGCCAAGATGTGTGGGGCAGCTTGAGTGGGCCAGTCAATCATCTTTGAAAGGCGAGGGCTTGCGGAGGTGGAAAGAGGTTGAGAACCCGTAAGGGTGAGGGTGCTGTTGGAGATTTGAACGTCAAAAAAATTTGAGTCTTGGTTTCAGATTCACAAATCAGATGTGGGACTAGATTTGGAAGAGATCGAGCTTGAAGGTCGTATGGCTACATTGAAGGTTGAGGAGCCTCCACAGCTGGATAGCGATGATGAGCCAGAGTAGTTTGGAGCAAAACCGGCCTATTCGCTCTCAAGTGACTTGAAGGAAATGCAAAAAATGTTCGTACGTCAGTGGGCTTTCTGCTGTGCCAATTGACTCCGGGTAGATCCTGCAGTGATGTGCTGATTTGTGAGCAATCGAAAACTTATTGTAGTCTCACGATGAGCTGTGTGGTTCAGTAGAATCAAAACATTTCTTTTTAAAGGCAGCTCTTAGCTAAGCTTCCATATTGCTTCTCTTAGTTTCCCTTAATTTGTATATTCACTTTATTCGAGATCGCTTAGTAGAAACCAGTCCTCTGGCGAAAATGTAACCTTGTTGGTCACCACTGTATGTCTCAATGGGTTCTCTATTCGATATACCTGGTTTTGGTCTATTCTATATCTCTACGACTCTCCTTTCTGTTTTTCAAAAAGCATATTTAAAAAGCTCACCGTAGTAGAGTGATTTATTGGCCATTGAATACATGTGTCCACTAAAATTTTCACTCCGCCTTAGTTGCTGAGCGCTTTCTCGGCGTTTTTCATGGCTTTATCAGGTGTTCTCCATGTACGATTGGTTTTCGTGAATATTCACTTGAGACGTTGACAAACTCTTTGTTTCTTTCCTCAGGCAACTCGTCGGTGTATATAAGTTTCATGAAATTTTTATTTGTTACATTCCAACTTGTGATAATTTTTTCTTTGAAATGTTGTTAAATGATGGAATTATTTAGGTTCCACATCATTGTTCATTTTCTTGTTATGGTTTCGATGACATTGTTCCCTTAAGATTGAAAAAAGCTACGAATTATGGCTTGTATATTTTTTCCCAGGTCTCTCAAACCATAATTTATATTGTGCACTTGTTTTTACCCTTTTATGCTTTTTTCCAAATTTTCTTTTTCTTGCCCAGGGTTCTCATGTCTAAATACCTCTACAAACAATATGTACGGTTGATCACGAAATGGCCTAAGGATGAGTTCAAAAGTCCAGAGAGGTAGGTGTAATCATGCAGTTAGTCGTGCCAAATACTGAAGAGCATAACTCTATTTCCAGAGATCTGGCAGTGTTTCTTGACAATGAAATAGAAAAGCATTTCAATACCAAACCTACTCGCATGGATATGGGACTTTGTGAGAGAAGGTATCAAGGTAAGAATAATGGCTTTGATCTGTGGGAGCCGTCCTTTTGTAACTGTGTTCAAATTCATTTTAAGTGAGACAGCGACTGGTCAAGAGAGACAGCAGTTGGTGTTATGGTGGAGTTACCTTACGTTTTCTTTTCACCCCCAACGTCCTATAACCTTTTTCGGCAAAATACTGATATCGTTAACCTCTATCCGATACCCTATACTCATTGTTGGGATTATTTCACCTCATATGGTCTGCTTATCAATGTTTTAATGATGTCCTACCTTTTGTAGCCTTGAAATCTGTTAATGAGACCATAAATTTGATGTTATCATGTTGATCACGAAGAAATAAGGGAATTTCTGGAAGCCCGAGAAAGCGGGGGCTATTTAATTAAATTGGCTAAACTGTTGTTCACATGAATTCTTTTGAAAACCTTCTAGTTCCAGAAATGAGTTTTTCGCGTTCAGTAGGAAAGTACTAATTCCGTCATAGTAAGCTGGAAGTAAAAGAGATCATTTAGTTTCAACCGGCCTTTAAAATGTTGTCATTAGCGAGAATTCCGATAGATTTAATAGTAATTACTATGAATTGGGCCTAATTAACTTAATCGTTTCGAGGAGAAACTAACTGCACTACAACTGCACTCAAACACCCTTCAGCTTTGAAGCTCATCTTTATGTGGGCGAAGAGATCTCTACGTCGTTATTACCAGTGGATGCACTACCTCTACTAGTTGGCATTGATGTGTAGGTAACCCTTGGTAACAGTGGCTCACGCCCGAAAAAATACTACGTCCATGTACCTCATTTCCTGCCGTCCAAATGCTGTCCGCTGTCTCTCACCATGCCCATTACAGCTTCTGGTGTGGACATATCCAATGTTGCATAATTGTTGCAGCTCTGGAGCAAATAAGTTCCAATACCACAGCGAAACTCTATCCACATCAGTACAAATCTGGCGTTTTCGGACTCAATTTGCAACAGTTGCAGGTATTTTGACGTGGTTACTCTGACCTATGGCCCAACTTTTTTTCCGTTGTGAAGAAAATCTATGTATTTGAGTGACTTTTCATGAACAGACTTCGGCTAGCTGGACGTTTAAAGGGTACTCCTATTAATCTGAATGAGAAGAAGTTTGCTCCTAAATTGCTCGCATTTCAACGGATAAGTGGGAAAATTTTTCTCTGTATGAATAATGTTTTCCAAACCTACTTTTGAATTTCCAAACTCCAGCTACGTTTAGATTGTGACCTGAACTATTTGCTTGTGAGCTTAGTTAATACAGCTTTTGATAATTTGTTCTCCGATAGACGCTATTCTTCTTAATCTTCCGGTTGAAATATGATATCTTCTCATATTTTGGTTTTATTTCATTTTGTTAATTATTATTGTATACTTTTTGATTTTGCTCTATTACTTCCAACTTTTATTTTTTCTCGCTGGCCGTTTTGCCATTGCCAAGCAACCGGCAAGCTTTACACTTTGTTCGAAACTGGGCTCCATTACTGTCGTTGATCAGCTCTCCTACTCGTAAGCCTTTTAACAAAGCATCCAGGGCTAGGATTTATGATATTGTGTTTTTACTTCCTTTCTAATACTTCGTAGATATTAGGATGCCATTAAAGTCATGAAAGTGAGAATAATTCTATTGTCATTGCCATGTAGCTGCTTTGCTAGTAATCGAACAGGCAGGATTCAAGTCGCCAATTACTCATGGTTGTTTTTCTCATGCGCATAATCTTATGAATTGTCAAGAAAGCCTTAACATTACCATGTAACGCTTTAATCCAACTTTGTTACCTTTTTGCTATATGCCACGATGCTAATCCACAATTGTCGACATTTCTCGATAATTCAAAGTTCTTCTGATAAGTATTACTTCCACCGGATTCTCAGGCACTTGGGAGATCCATCAGAGAAATTGCTTTAGGGGCTTCAGGGATTAAGAATTGATTAAAAATTGTAATGTTGGAAACACATGAAGCTCAGACGCGTCCTACGATGAAGCTGATCTTCGAAGTTTTTGCTGATTCCATATATGCTCAGAAGAATGACTATATTGCTAGGAAACGAAGTTACTACGAAAGCATTATGAATGGTATTTCTAACGAGTTTCCCGAAACATCTTTCAAGCTCTTCCTAATATTTAGCATTCGTTGATTGATATATGTAGGCTTTTCCTTTCCATGTTTTCATGCTTTTGTAAAAGTGATGATTTTCAATTTTTTTGACGCTCGAGCTCGTTAGTTGTAAATGTATTTTCTATACACCTGAATACATCCAGACTGAAGTAGCCTTAATCAAAAAACCCTGGAATTAGGTTGTACACACCTCCTCAATTCTTCTCCAAAGATTGTTCTAACACTGAGCAGGTTTGTTGTAGTTGTTATGGCCCATATTGGTCCCCATTGCTTACTTTCCGTTACTCTTCGGAATGGAGCTATCCATTGATGAGGAGGGTCGAAGCTAACAGACCTAGTCGGCTGCCCAAAAAATGTTTCCTTGTGGAAATTGAATTTATTTTTAGCTGAAATGTAGGTTTTTGAGCAATCGAATTCTCATCTAGCAGTTTTATCTGTAATTGTGATCAGTGCATGGCTTGAAAAGCTTAAAATTCGTCAGTCTCAAACAATGAGAGCTCATAACAATAGAAGAATATGGAGAGTATCGATGGCTGAGAGTGAGATTTTTCTCTGGACCTGTTTTTCCTAAATTATAGGTTTTCGTTGTTTATTGCGGTAATATCCAGCTGGCTGAAATGGCATGTTTGGGGTGGTAATCACGGTGTCTAAACACTTGCTTAAGGTTGGCCAAGAAGAATAGATATCTAGCCCATACTTAATCCTACCCATCGTTCTCTTCACACCTGTTTGAGTGTTTACCTATTCTTCCCTAGAAAAACATACCCAATCTTACTGTAGACGCCTTTTACTGATCTACTGTTTGTGGGCGTTTTACTCCAGACAACACTTTGTCGTTCCGATGAAATCCGCTTCTATCTCTCTTGATTAACGAAATTTTTCCTTAAAAGTTGTCCATTATAGTAGTCTTTTTTTCAGGAAGCCAATACTGAAGAGAACAGACGACATTTCGGTTTGGGACGTGAGGGACTATTGAAACGAATCTGGAAAGCAGTCTTCCCACCGAAACCTACACCAAGAGAGAATGCGTCCGGTTAAACCTCGTCTATACTGTGAATATCATCCACCACTCAATCGTCAAACACCTCAACAACCATACTATCCTATTCAATATACCGTTATTGATCGCTTTAAACCGAATATTCCTACATCACGTTCCCGATCGTTGCCATTTCGGAAGCCAAAAGCGCAGCCCTATGTTTTTACCATGGGATATGCTGGATCATCATCGCAGTTATCAGCGAAATCTGGTTTTGACAAAGGTGCCTGATTTTTTAGTCATTTTTTTGGATTGCTAGGTTTATTCATGTATCATATAAAACCATGATTATCGAGAATCTGCTAGAGACATTTTTGCTGTATCAATAGCTTAGGTCCGCTTAGTCCGACTGTTATATCTGTTTCTCGTATTCTAAAGGAAGAGCTTAATTCGAAATGAATGTAGACTTTTTTGAAAAAAAATTAGGTGGTAGTATATTTAAATATAAAACGGTATGATGAATCTTCAGGTCAAAGGGTTTCAGATGAGGCCTAAGGTTTGTTGATATTTTAATGTATAGATATTTGTGTACATCGGAGGTGAAAGAACCTCAGTTTTTCTAGGTTTTCTCAGTTTGAGTCCAATATTTTGAATATCTTTTCGTTAGTAACTAAAAATGAGAGTCGTTGGATCAGACGGATCCGTGTTCCCTCATCTCTTCGAGTTCCTTTTCTGGTTAACTAATCAAAAGGTTGAAGATTTATGGGTAATATGGGTTGCCATAGTTGCTATGGTACAGGCTGGGATGTTTTTGTTCATTTTAGCAATGTTTAGTGAACTAATAGGACGAGTTAAAGCATACCAATAGGACGAGTTAAAGCATGAAATGGAGGAGGAAACAAAAGTGGCGTAAGCAATGTTTCGGAGAAGTGCTGTCCAAGGACTTCACATGCATCCACGATTAAAACGCTCTTCTCGAAGCCAATGGGGCAGACGAGGAAACGAGTTGCTACTCAAATTCAAATTCAAATTTATTACATGCTAACACACATGTAATAACTGTAACTCGGTCTGTGGGTGAGGTTTCCCTTTCCCTTTTTCCATCCTTCCTCAGGCTACTCATGGCATAATGACATCCTTTTAGAATCATTAAAAAAGAGCATGATTTAGTTTCAATTCGCAGAATGAAAAAATCAGAGGAATATTTGAATAGAAAGTTAAACGAATTCAATCAAATGAATTAGCTGATTCACAAGCAGAATTAAAAACACCTGAAAAGGGCATGTCGATGTAAGCGGTAAAGGTGAATTTCCATGATTTATTGCGCTTTCATTTGGGGGTNAGAACTATAAAAACTCATTTGAGCTAGTTATTTCTGGCGTTCGGATAGAACTCATGAATTATTCAACCGGACTTTATAAACGGGTCCAATCATCCTGGCCCTCGGATCATCTTCAGAGGGAAGGAGCTAGGACCCTATGAAAGAGCCAAGCCTTTCCACAAGACATGTTGACACTGGTCCAACTATCGGCTGGTGTGGGGTGTCGAGTATTTCAAGAAGACCTTCCTTTGGGTGGTGCAGGCCATGTAGGCTTCTAAATGGGTAGGCTGCGAAAACGTTTGCTCGGATTGTCACAGATTGTTTTCGATTTCTTCGAACTCAGGTGCTAGGGTAACTGGGCCGAGTCTTTGGGCCAATAAAGTTTGATCTTTTTAGATATCTCTAGGGAATAAGCTTCAACAGTGTAAAAGTCTGAAGTGTCGTTTGATGTGCATGAATATTTTCGGCCTCCAAGCTCTGACTAAGGCGACAAGGCCTAACTGTTAGCCGAATAAAAGAAATAACATCTCGGCCAAGGTTCCACTATAAAACCTGAGACACCGATAGGTCTTGGGTACCTTCATCGTGAAGAGTCCAGGCAAACCAAATTAAACAGTGCTCATGACGAGTTTCATAGAAATTCGGATAATGAGACCTTTTTGCAGAATAATTTACGGAAAGATTACTTGAGTGCTGCAGGAGTCAGCTTTCCAGCGGCTTATTAGGCATGGCAAAATAGGGTCGTTAATCTCGGTATCACCGCTTCGGGGTTGGTTTACTAGAGGTCAATAAAGGCATGCAGTTAAGCCTGACAAGTTATGATACCACATAAAAAGTAAAGAGTAACAGTAGTGAAAGTAGTCTCAACCGGAAGGAACAGATGGCATCACTGGAATGATGTAGCGTAAATAAACAATGGCTCATCCGTTCACTCAGTTCTTCGCGATTTTCTTATATTTCTATGTTTAACGGAAATCGAGTCCGATCCTTTTTCAAACTAATTCCTTTGGTCTTTCTGGATTCATTGACTTTCACAGCACTTCCATTTCCATGCTTCACTATGGCTCCACTTGCGTAATGGGCCTTTGAGCACTCTTCAACCCCTTTAAAAATCGCAGGAGTTGTGGAGAGCTGATAAGTTCACCGACGTTCAAGGAGAGAATGACTTTCCTTGAAACATGCCAATTCATTTGAATTTAATTTGAAATCCCAGCAAGTTATACGGTCAACTTTTCGTCCTAGGCAACCCTCATACCCAGGGGTCGGCCCCGGAACATTTTTGAAAAAGTTCAGTGCATGGGAAGATTGTGCGTGTAATATGGGCATTGGGTGCAATTTCCAGCCAACATTACGGTTTTCGACCACTTGAAGTGGAGAAACCGGTCCAAAGATTGCGAGATTCCCATAATAGGATCTGGTCCTCTGTGAGACATCGCTAACTGCTACTGTCCATTTCATGGATAGTAGTATCGATTGCTTACTAATCGATTTATTCAATCAAACACAAGCAGTAAACTTGTTGGTTTGTTTGTTTACCGCTTGTTAGTTTGCTGATCTGTCAAAAATATACACATATTCAAAACGGCAAAGCAGAATGCAATGAGCTTTATACGGGTAAATATGAACTTTTGTGGAACGGTCCTGGCTCAGCTTCCTACATACATACTCACATGACAATAGGCTCACTCAGGGATTATAAATGAATGGGAACACGTGTTGATTCAGGCGGGAACCGATCCCCCAGTAATAGGTTTTGTAGTCATTCAATAACTTCACTATAGTCATTCTCATTGCTTATTCATGTTGTTCACCTTTAACTAGACAAGACCACCTTCAAACGAACACACCCACACCACCATTACACCACGCCCCTTCGGGAGTTGTTGATATTCATTGGACTTGCATTTCCCATCATATGTAGCACTATGCGCATCAAAACATGAGTAACCGTCTCTCGTCATTATGGACCAACCTGAAATGCTGTCGGTCTAGGAGGACAGCCAGCCGAGAATCAACGACTGCAGATGGATCTGAACTGGGTCTCGGCTTAAAACACGATGGTGGGTTCTTATTGATTGCTTTCCGCCCTTTTCGACATGATGTCAAAAGCGATTTGTGGGGGTCTGACTCACCCTCAGTTTACTTTATGCCACAACTGAAGTACTTATCGATTTTGGTGAGTAAACCAGATTATTTGCTCGGGTTTTGGTCTCCCACGTCATCATTTGAGAATAGCCGAAGTAGCTCGAGCGGAATTGATGGCTTAGTTTGATAAGAACTCTAGAGTAGAGGTGATGGCCCATAATCGGTTTCCAAGGAGCAACTTGTGCTAAGCTGGGGGCGAACAAATCTTTGAAGGATCCACATCCTGAAAGAGCTCTATTCCGAGTATTCAAATGCCCTCCGTGGTTCCTTTACGGTCTTTCAGCCCTAATCTGTACAGCTTCTTGAAGACACGAATAGCTTGTCTTGAACGGAATTTGAACCCTTAACTGTTTTTACGGTGGCAGCGCCTCTTGACACTACGGTATTCCTTCTTACATAGTTCATTACCTGAAACCCTTGCAAATGTACCATGAAGCGGAATGGAGACGATAACCTGTGGTCTAAGAACTCAGTGTCGTACAATTACCTGCACAGAATGGGTGTTCAATCAATAACTACAGTCAACCGTAGCGGAAAGGTACTATCGGTGAAATTACCGTCAACCTTCACATACTCTCAATTTCAGTCCACATATACGCCCACATCCTTAGATTAAGAAAATATAGAGGAAAGAAGGACAAAGGGCCCAAAAATGGCTACCCAGCTAAACCAATAGTAACGAACTTACAGCCGTTCGCTCAGTAAAGCCGTCTTCCAGTCTTTCAATTCAAGCTGCACTCACAAGAGTCTGACCCAGACGCAATCCGACTCTTAATAGGTCCCAGTGAATTACAAACCCTTCAGTTTTCAAGATCATAAATCTCAATAATGAGGGCATAATCGGGGTTGTGGTAAGTGCTGCGCTATCACACACCCGGTCCGTGTATCAAATCTCAGATCTACATATACTTGCCTTGGCCAATCGTCCGTCTCTCGGGACTACTAATTGGTGCCAGATTCTTCTGGGAGGATAAAAGCGTGGACTTGAACCATCGCGAAAACGGGTTAGACTAACGCCTCTATTTTCAAACTCGAACAGGGTTAGGACAAGACGGAAGAAATCGACGCCAAATTCAAACCCTGCCCTATACCCGATTTATGCAATCGTTATCGAAGGCGATTTTTCGTTTTCACTCGAAATTGATGTGGGAAGGCATTATCAGAGTGGGGCGAATGGCTTAGTGAACTTTTTGATTGGTGCTTCTCCATATTGATCAGAACTGTGCAAACTGCGATGATCGCATTAACTGCTTCGTTCACTTTCCGAAGTGAAAGTAGACACTGTACAGCGCCGGAAAGTTTAAAATTTATTTTTAAGATTTTCTAGTTGAACCCATTTCCAAAAACTAAAACAAATTGAACCCCGTATACCAAACTGCTTACTCTAGCTATTTTGAAGTGAAGAAATCAGACCAACTGCACTCTCATAACCGGTTCTCCGCACGAATCGGGCAAATGCTATGAGGGACCTCGGGGAGGAAATGATGACATTACGCTCTATTGATATTCTACCTTTAAAAAAACTGCATTTGTCATTGTTTCACACTGCATTTGTCATTGTTTCTTAGAAAGACCTTGGGAAAAGATTGAATCGACACGTGAACTTGGTGATGAGAAGGGGAATGAACGAGTTTCTCGGTGCGTCCTCAGAAGTTCGCACCAAGAAACTCGTAACGCAAACGCCTCATTGGTTCCTTCTTGTGCCCATCTCGCAGGTTGACACCATTGGAGAGCTTTTCCTTGACTTCCTTCTGTCATCATCCATTCTAAACCTTTCAACTCCCTCCTAAGTAACCGTCACTCAAAACTTAACCCAGCAACTCATCGGATTCTATCTCTTCAAAGTTGTGAATAATGAATCTTTTGATCCTTCTTTCTGATCTTTATCTTTCTCTTTCCACACGTTCTGTAGCTGCAAAATACAGTACAGGCAATCTTATATTTTTCCTTTTTGGTTTCTTCCAACTTTTCGCTTTTCCTGCTCTGATGGCTCGGCAACATGGAAACTTCACCCAATGTCAAAAATGTGATACTAAAAGTTTTCGTTTATCGAAGCTATTTCACAAAATGGATCTTTCTGCTATTCTNTTTCGAATGTCGGAAGACAAGTTTACCCAACGTGACCCTGTACGCATTCAAATGCTTTTCCATTTCTGAATGGGCCTCGAAAGCATGGCGCACAGAGCTGTCAACAATTGTCATTATTTGATTTTTTTTGAATTGTGGTGGATATTTCCTCTCCTCCTTCCTTCCCATTCCCCGCCCCTTGGTTTGTTTTCCCCGTCATCAAATAAGTTCTTTGTTATAGCTCAGTTTTTCAATAACGGCTCAAAATGAGTTCTGATTCCAATAACCAATTCAGCGCAAACTATAAATAGTCATTAATTTATAGTTCGATGTAAATTGGATCTTATTTACTCGCATGAAATTGTTGTTGATAATTGCCAGTCATTGTTTATGTGTTGTAGTAACACTTAATCAGTGCTCGCCTGCAGAAACAGGATATGCTGAAGCTGTTACATTGGGCTGGAGGGGATAGGAGATAGCAATTGTAGCAATTGTATCCGGAGTTTCTAGAGCTCCTGGAAGAATGAGCTCATAAACTGTTACTGGAAAAACGGTCGAGTCATCGAATACTTCGAAAATACTTTAAATATTTTCGGAAGACCGGTGTTCGACTTCTCAGCGACTGTAAGCCCAGTCCCATGGGTTTTCTTTTTCCCTTAATAGTCGGCTTAACGAGAATTCTGTCGTGCCATTGTCGAGAACTCGCATAGGTTTTGGGCTATAAATCATCGAACACTTATTAACCTTCAGTGTCTCGTTCATTTTATTATTGTTATTTTAATTACCTTTTATTTGCGCCATTGAATTTTATTCCGTTGAGCGGAAATGGTGTAGGGTCAAGTGGCGAACTATCAAACGCATGGTTGGGAGATCGATTCTTGGATAAATAGCCGCCCAGATCAATCTAGACTTCCATCCCTCCGGGATCAATTTGTTGGCGCTGGACTGATCTACAAGGAATGAAGCATTGACTCGTGCATTGGCCAGCCACCTCCCGTTGCCGTGGAGGCCACATCGTTTTCAAACGTCACCACGATTCTGAATGAAAGTCGGAGGAGGGGCGCATCCTGAAAACTGGATTGTTTAGCACGAAAGACTTCATCCTTCTAGTCAATCTCTCATATCTCATTGTAATGCCTTGCTTCTGCTACGATTGACCGCTTACCCAATACGCTCTTCAAAAGTTCTCATGGGGTTACCGATTACTTTATAAAAATTTCGAAGAGACAGAAAAAAATATAAAGGCCATCAGTACTGTCGTGAGTATATATACTTCTTCTACTGTTCCTTGCCCACTGAGGTTTCCGAATGATTCAAAGTTGTTGTAGCGTAATTGTTCATATTCCAGAAGCAAAGACTATACTGTGGCTCATGTGGCTCTGACGTAATCATAGTCATCAATTTCCTTATCACCTATTACTGGAAATACCAGTCCGATGCCACACTGTGCGTACTGATTAAATTCCTTCCATGTCACTCTCTTTTGTGCTTTCAACAACCCCTCGTCACTTTTGTATGCTTCAAAATATCACCTATGGAACCGACCCGGTCGGTCCATATGAACTACATTTCTTCTTGAATGGAGAGTATAGCACTCTATTAGGGAGGGCAGAACGTCTACACTCAAAGGGGCCTCCCTCTTCACTGAGTTATTAATGGTCCCATTCAGATTGGCTCAAATGCAGAGTTTGGAGAAAGTCTTAAACCTTTTGAAATTCGATATTTCCCGATGTCATGGTGGATAACATGGTGAAGTTTATGTACGTGGGGTGTGTTCCAGTTGATTTCACTATTCGAAGGAGAAGTCCATGAATGCCCCATGAAATTGAGCAATCCTCCCGTTTATTTTATCTCTGTCTGTCTCCGCTAGCTAAGGTTATACTTCTGGATGTCACGTTTTTTACTTGTACTAACAACAAGACAGACAACAACAGATCCATTTGATTTTATATTAATTCCCTTGTATTAATAGAGCAACTAATCCTTAGCGCAGTGTATTCCACACTTAGCGGTGGTCTAAGGCTAAACGGTCCGTCCGGGTTACTTGGTAGTCATTAGCCTCCCAGGGGCCGAGAAAGAAGTCAACAGAAGTTTATGACTTGAACAGCCGTAAGAAAAACATGTTTATTGGGGTGTTAGTTGAAACAAATCCCATGACGTTATAAATGTGGGTAAAACCAGTTGATACGTCATGAGTAACCTTCTAGCCTCGTCAACTACGATAGGGGCTATTTTTGAAGGGGTTCCTAAAAGGACATCCTTGGGGACTAACTCATCAGGTCTTCATTTATGTAGCTTTCCGTTATTCACTTCTTTACTTTACGCTGAGATTTCTTCAGGGGCGATCCAAATTTATAACTATAACAATAAGAGTAATAAGATAATATTATAGGCATAATAATACAACGGTACAATATTAATGAGAAGGTTAATTGTAAGCCTTGTGTATGGACCAATCCTTCCATGGGGTAGGCCCTGCTCACGGCTCGCCCTCAGAATCGTAGCGACATTTGAATGTAGCCTGTACTGTGCAAGTCATTATTTTTGCACTCTCTAGCGTGCACGGTACCAACTACCTGATTCTCGTGGGTGAAGGCCTGGTTGGAATGAATGGGTAACAATCCCTAATTCGATCCCAGGAGCATGTGCCTGGTAATGCGATATATCGCACTAAGGTTTCCCCTTCAATGTAAAAAAGATAGTTATAACGGTATCTTCAACACAATGGAATCTGATATTGAGAACTGTAACAAATCGACTTGAAATGGCGTTGAATACACAGGCAGAAAAAGGTGTCATCCAAGTTATCAGAGCATCGAACTATCCCGATTGCTAAAATTTCAACGAAAACTTTTTTTGAGATTTTTGGACTGCAAAAATTTAATGATGCCCAATCGTTACTCAAAAATAATTCAAATAATAGCTAGGCAAGTAAACTAGAGCACTCATTAGGGCGTGAAAGCCCAAGGTTTTGAGAAATAGCGTGCTCTAATAAGGATTTCTCGCACGATTCCATTAACTCTTTTTACGCGGGTTCGGGGAAAATCAGCAATCCGTTGGTTTTGGTGCTTCTCTCCTTTCCTTTCTTAGTAGGATGCTGTGCCATGAAAATTTATATCCTGTTTGCATTTCAGAACTGTTGCAATACTTTAATTTGGTTATGAGTCATTATTGTGACAAATGGCGTCTATATTCACTAAACAAACATAAATAGGCTCGTCTAGCCCCCACTCGCAGAATGTCAATATGTTTACGTTCTTGATTATGCGAATCAGTCGTTGACGTCAATTTGATCGTTATTGATCACTGGGCAGGACATTAGAGACAGACGTTGGGATGTGGGTTTACTCTTGAAAGACTTCAATATGCCATTTATAGCGCATGACTTCAATCTCATCTAATAGTCATCATTTCTCTTTCAATTTTTTTGCTACTTCCTTTCAAAGATTAACGGAGTTCCGTTTCTCGCACTGCTGTACGCTATTGATTCGTTTCATTCTTCTGCTCTGCTTGGTCGCTTGGTCTCAACTTAATATACTAATATTTTGGGGTTAATACCAATTTAATATTAGTCCTAATGAGTCTTGGTTATTGCAATTCCATGGAGTAAATATTTTCAAGAAATTGTTATCATAACAAATTCAAAAACTTCATTGGAATCGTCCTGCATGCTCTTCTCTTTGTCTCCATGTCATTTAAACAATTGCTATTCAAACCGTTCTTGATGCTTTTCATTCCATTTCGAAGGAATCACTTCGTAATGGATTTTATTTGACATGCATACTGCCATCTCATATCAGAAAATTCGCATTGGATGATGGAAGCTGTGCCGAAATGGGTCGGGAGGGGAGGCAGGATGCTGAACGCTACGTTCCTCTCATTCGTGTTTACCATCGTATTTTCTTCACGTGCGGCTCTCGATAAACATCGGCATTAAAGTTGAAATAACTTTATTGATAAAGCTCTACGCGACTTCATAATACATTGATGACTTAGCTTTGGGCGAAACCAACTTCTTCGGAGCCTGGAAAGATGGAGTAAAACTTATTAAGTTACCCAATTAAGCATCTCTACACCCTACAGTACTTCAATCTCCACAAAATCCTAGGTGAATGAAAGTCCTGTACCTTCCTGATTGGCAAAATCGGCCCTCTCGAGCGGCATTACATCGGCTACCTCGAGAACAAAAATTACTGTCAAAGGCTCATCTTATACAGATGGCTATATAGGTCTTCGTATTTTATTCTTACCACCGAGTCCTTGCAGGCTCCCGATTGAAATAGGATACGGAAAAGCATTGGTTTGAGTTTTTAGGTTCGACTTTTGACGTGGGATATTTGCCAATGACTCATCATCACCTTTGTAATAGCGTCAGCATCGCAAATTGTGGCTCAAAATAGCTGCAAAAAAATGAGCAGGGCTTTCTCCTTTTCTGATGCGCTGCAAATTCCTTTGGTCCCATGTGTCGTCTAATGTCTTCAAAGTTGATATAACTTCTTTTGTAAGCTCTGATTGTGGACCACCTCCGTAGTGTTATTTCTTGCCCATAAGTGGATCTGAAGGGATAAATCGTCGAAAAGAGCCTTAATAATTTGATATATCAACCATCTTAGTCAGTAATTGGTTTCCATTCCACAAGCTGGAACGTGATTTCGAATTTGTTAAATCGCCTCTTTTTCTCCGTTAGACCACGTTTAATTTCCGTTTTGTGACAAGCAGCTGCTCTCCTTCCCTTTAAACACATTCCTTCTACGAACTGCCGTAATTGCGACCTTCTTTCATTCTAACTCGCCCTCAAATGACTTCATTCTCTCCCTGACTGCCGTCAGTAACCTTGAGCGACCAACGTCAAATGGCACAGCACAGCTACTCGCACTGTTTTCTGGGCTTAATGTTTGAGGTTTTCCTTCCAAAAAACCTTAGTTATCTAATAATTGTTCGGGAAATGTAATCTTACCTCATTCCCTTCTACGAACTGCCGTAATTGCGACCTTCTTTCATTCTAACTCGCCCTCAAATGACTTCATTCTCTCCCTGACTGCCGTCAGTAACCTTGAGCGACCAACGTCAAATGGCACAGCACAGCTACTCGCACTGTTTTCTGGGCTTAATGTTTGAGGTTTTCCTTCCAAAAAACCTTAGTTATCTAATAATTGTTCGGGAAATGTAATCTTACCTCATTCATTGCTTCTATTAAGCTTCCTTTAGTTCTTTTGAGAAATAATCATTTGTTTCACATCACCCCATTTCGTGACGTTTCCCCTGATCATGTTGATTCTTTTTATGTTCCATGATCCAAATGTACTGCCAGGTTACTAAGGACGAATTACATGGTGTTCTTCAGTCGTTGGTTCATTAATTTTCTAATGTAGCGAAATCTCTTCTGAGAGCTGTCATTCATTCAAATTATTTTCTCAGAACATATTGAACTCATTCAAGTTCAGAGCGGTCAAACAAACTTTTGAAAAGTTGGCTAAGACATTCTGGGGGTTGCTCAGCTGTTCACACGCTCACAATTATTCTGTTAAGGGAGTGGATGTCGTAAACAATGAATATACTCAGAACAAAGGATTATTCTGCTTGTTTTCTTTGAATCGACTTAAACATCCATTCGTTCTAATCTTCTTGGGAGTTGGATTTATAGGTTGTAGAGAAGTTGAAGCTTACTAGGACCCATGAATTCAAGTACGCGCGATGACTTCAGACAGATTCCTGTTCAATTGTATGCTGTTGTGATCAATAAGCCTTTACCTTCGTAGGGTTTCTTAGTAGTTACACCTCCAAAGAGCAGATCATAATTCAATTCGGCACACAGTATCCGTAGCTAGTTCAAACTAGCAGTATCTTAACTACAATTCTTTGTTTCTAAGTATCGAACGGTTGCAGTTGATGACTTTATCTGCAAATTTTCAGTCGCGTCGCCTTTGGCTTCCAAGCACATGGGAGCCGTGGCGTCAGCCATGCCAGCTGCAAGAAGACGTGACGAAAACTCGTCATCGTCTCCTGACCGGACTCGTGCTAAACTCGATGAGAATGCTGAATCAATTCTTCATACTGTAGCGACATCCAAGGTGGCTATCGTATATTCTGGATATGAATCTAACATACAAAAGGTGAATTTTTGAAGATTCTTATTTATTTCTCCTTTTTTTTTCATGCTGACTCTACCACACACTTTCTATCCTATCGAGATTAAGAAGGCTTGGTTATAACAAGCGATTTCCATGACGAAGTGCCCTTATTTTTTTGTTGTATACTGGAGAAAAATTTAATTCTTCAGTTGATTTCCTTATTGTATTCCCGCTTCAGTAGCCATTCCTCGGTGGGATGATACCCAAACAATATTTGTAGTCGTTCAAGATCGATTTGAATCAGAAGCTATATGAAAGAATCAATCAAGAGTTTTGGTTCGGATTTCTTGTCATTACATCCTGCCTGGCAGTCCATACTTTTGAATCCATGTAATTAGGCTCCTGTCTTCCTACTCTACTTTTGAGGATGTTATGATATGAAACGTGGATCCAAACTCTTGCTTGCTTCTGATTACTCGTTTTACGTATTTTTTGACACGGGTCAAACTTGAACGATTACAAAAATCGTTTGGGTATAATCCCACAAAGATATAACTGTTAAAGTGGGAGCACAAACACAAGGACAAGGAATTTAATCGAAGAAAATAAAGCTTTCTTCTTGTGTACATCAAAGAAATGTATAGAAAGAAGTCCATAATAATCGATTTTGCGCCGTTCTTTCATCCATGTATTCGTACATACACCTATCTTGAACTACGCTTTGGTCTCAGCGTGGTACAACTACATGGGATAGAATTTCTTTTTCGACATACGCCTTCAACACGGCTAATCATTCAGTTTTCAATTTACTTAGTTATTTTGCTTGGACATTCATGAGTATTCTAAATCCTTTTTTCACTGTCGAAGATGATTGATTGTGCTAGCTTTTCAGTACTTGAGTATAATCAAATCATGCGAATCTGATGAAAATCACATTGATGTTGTGCGATTATGTGTTAATGACAAAGTCAAAGATCGTATACAGCTAATCACGTTGAGAAATCAATGGCCACTAATATTCATCAAGGTTTGTGATCTTCTCAATTGACTCTTCGTAACTGTTTTCGTACTCGATTGTTTAAGGGTGATGCAGTAGGTGGACTGGATGAATTGAGAAAACTTGCGGACACAAAAGTGTTACCTGAGTGGCTGAAGGACCACACCTACGACTTGATTGTCGTTGGTGGAGGATCTGGTGGATTAGCTGCAGCGAAAATGGCTGCATTGTGAGTGTTTCTTTGGATAGTCAAGTTGAAAGTGCCTTTTTTAGCCTGTGATCAAGTAAAGAATACTCTTCAAAATAGATCGACGGTCAGCTGTCCTTTTCAGACATGGAAAAAAAGTAGCCGTACTAGATTTCGTGAAACCCTCACCACAAGGAAGCACCTGGGGATTGGGTGGTACATGCGTTAATGTCGGTTGTATTCCCAAAAAGCTTATGCATCAAGCTGCCATTTTGGGACACTCCATAAGTAAGTTTTATTAAAGAAATTGTGTCGATCCATGTGCAGTTCAATTCTCGATTCTATATTAAGTTGAAAAAATGGTTGAAAATTACTTATCCAGAAGATGCGAAGATGTTCGGTTGGAAGATACCGGAAGGCGAAATCAATCATAACTGGGAGAATCTTAGAAATGCTGTTCAGGATCATATTTCTTCCCTTAACTGGGGATATCGCGTCCAGTTGCGTGAGAAGCAGGTTGTAATACATGCTCTTCTTACTGTTATTAGTCGTTATTGTTTAGATTTGTTTTTAGGTTACGTATATCAATTCTTATGGTAGATTTACGGGGCCTTTCGAGATTTCTGCCACGAACAAGAAAGGGGAAGTGGAGAAGCTTACAGCAGATCGTTTCTTGATCGCCACTGGACTTCGTCCACGATATCCACCAGACGTTCCTGGTGTGCGAGAATACTGCGTCACAAGGTTAATTGGTTGAAACCGCTTTGGAGCTCCATTTTGATTGGATTTGATGTTTTTATTGCATCGTGGCATAATTCAGTGATGATCTTTTTTCACTACCTTATCCTCCTGGTAAAACACTTTGTGTTGGTGCTTCATATGTTTCACTTGAGTGTGCCGGTTTTCTTCAAGGATTGGGTTATGATGTAACGGTGAGTACAATGACCAATAATTCAAAATGTTACTTATAACTTTTATGCGTAATGTCCTGTTTATGTCAGATGAATAGCAGAAAGAAACAATTGAATAAATGTTCTATTTTAGGTAATGGTGCGGTCGATCCTGTTGAGGGGATTCGATCAAGACATGGCTGAACGAATCAGAGCGCACATGAAGGAGTGCGGTGTTAAATTTGAAAAGTGAGTAAAATAGAGTATCTTGATTGATACCTTAATGCATTGTGACTCTTATCCCACCACATTTTGAGGGTTCTCGAAAAAGTGTTTTAGCAGTCTATTTTCTAAGCGACTTCTGTAATCCTACTTCCTGAGTTCCCCATTTTTAAAAATCTCAGAGGGGATTTTAATTTTGAATGGTCTCACAGAGCTTCGCATTCGATGGACAGCCTGCCACTCTTACTGTGTTGGACTTGTGCTTTGTTACCAAGATTTCTTTATCGATGATGATGATAATTCTACTTTTTAGTGCTGTTCCAACCCGAATAGAAGAAATAGAACCAAAGACCAAGAAACAGGCAGGTCGGTTGCGTGTGTTCTTTGCAAGAAAAATATCAGATACAGAAACCGAAGAACATAGTGAAGAGTTCAATACGGTGGGTCTTTGTCATGGAAATTCTCTTTCCTTGAAGTGTAACATTTATGTCGTTTATAGGTTGTAATAGCAATTGGCCGAGATGCTATGACGAAAGATATTGGTCTGGACGTAGTCGGCGTAGAAACAGCTAGCAATGGAAAGGTAGTTGTGACTGCCGTGGCGTAGAGCCAATTTCCAAGTTGCATTACAATCTAATTTGTTCCAAACACAGGTAAAGGGACGTCGAGAGCAGTCCTTGACCTGTCCCTACGTCTATGCAATTGGAGATGTTCTGGCAAATACGCCTGAGCTGACCCCTGTTGCAATTCAAGCTGGTAAAGTGCTCATGAATAGACTTTACTATGGATCAGATTTATTGGTTAGTACTTTCATCAGTCAGTTTTTTGATGTTTGGTTCTTTCCATTTGTTATGAAACATCTTTATGTATTGTGTAGACGGGAAAACTATAGCCTTTTCTCGAGGTCTATTAGTTCAGTTTTTCTTGTTTTTTATTCTTTGCCCGTAAAGCGCTATTATGCTCGTTCTGTAGTTTTTTTTTTTACTTTGCCTCCGTAAACTTCTCTGCTTTCTATGTATTAGCTTAGTTTCTAAGCTAAGTTTCCTTTTTTCTGAGTTACTTCCAATTACAGACAGAGTATGATGAAGTGCCCACAACTGTGTTCACTCCCCTTGAATACGGATGTTGCGGGCTTACGGAAGAGGTATGGTTTGTACTGTTTGTTTGTGAAATGGTTTAGGAGAGCTCTATGGCCATAGATTTAGCGAAACAGAAGGTGAAAAGATCTGCATGTTCAACGCATAGTTAGGATCAATGGGAAGGGTTTATAATTAATCGATTTCTGTAATTGAGCTAGTTGGATTGAGGATACAATAGCATCAAATTAAACCATGTAATTTACATAACTGAAAGTTTTGAAGTCTAGTTTTTGAGTCTTATTTGNATAGCATCAAATTAAACCATGTAATTTACATAACTGAAAGTTTTGAAGTCTAGTTTTTGAGTCTTATTTGCAGAAACCTGTAGAAAGTGTAGGAAATAATTGGGTCAAATATTCTGGTAGAATGTGGTAGAAAGTTCAGAAAAAACTCAGGCAAATATTCTGAAGGTTTCCTGTATTAGGGCCTTAGTATTATACGGTGTTGCAGTGTGGTTCATATATTATTCAAATGAATTAGCTGATGTGCGGGTTTAGAATGCTAAAGAAAGGTACGGTGAAGACAACGTCATCGTCTACCACGCGGTCTTTATTCCACTTGAATATACTGTGGCAGAAAGAATGGACAAGGATCATTGCTATTGTAAATTGATCTGCCTGGCGTCTGAGAATGTGGGTTCCTTTCCTGATGCTGAGAACTTTCGTTTTTTCGTACTGTCCTGAGAATTCGTTGGTCCATATTGTAATTTCCGTGTTTCACACTAGTCTGCTTCAATTTCCTATGCCATTAAGACTTGCGACTAGGCACTCGGGGCTCGACGAATTTGATGTGGGTAAATTACAACTCANCTTCAATTTCCTATGCCATTAAGACTTGCGACTAGGCACTCGGGGCTCGACGAATTTGATGTGGGTAAATTACAACTCATAAGTATGACATTTATACAGTTATGATTTATCTATTTGTGAGAATCTTGCACACGTGGTGCGCCATTCACAAAGAAGGCAGAAAAGTCGTGTTTAGTGGTAGAAATGTTTAAAAAAATCAGGAAAAAGAATTCAAGTAAGGCTAAAACTGGCGCATATCTCTAGAATATGTAAACCACTTGCTGCCTTAGGCATAGAAATATCTCTGCAGTTCATTCATTTATTTGCCGTTTATTTACTACCACGCTAAACGTGCATGGTCACAGATTGATTCGTAATTGTTATGGGTTAGAAGATGTCCTGGGGGCTAGGATAAATGAAAGTACCGTCTGCTTTCAATATGGTCAACTCTGAATCACCTTTGAAGTTATTAGGTTCAACTGCGTTGTAAAGTCCACTTGGTTTTGATTCAGGAGCGGGTAATTGGATTTCATATACTAGCACCGAATGCTGGCGAAATCACTCAAGGTTTCGGAATCGCTTTAAAGCTAGGAGGAACGAAAGCAGATTTTGATCGTTTGATTGGTATTCATCCAACAGTTGCTGAGGTTTGTCACGTTTTCTTCCGATATGTGTTGTACTTTTTCAATTGTGCTTCGTTTCAGAGCTTCACAACGTTATTCCTAGTGAAGGTGCCAGGAGGTGAAGAATTGAAAGCTACGGGTTGCTGAGGTTAAATTCGGTTCCTTTGATCAGATCGTTCATAAGTGATGTCTAGATGTAATGATACCGGCACGAGTTCATGTACTTGTGTGGGTGGTTACATTCAGCTGATATGACACGATCTGGTAAGGGAACCTTTAGGGGTGGATGGTACTCCGCTTTGTGACGGACGTTGGCTAAACTCACTGAGCGCTCTCGTCCTGATACGGAACTGCCTGAAACCCCGCCTCTGTGAACAAAGATTATGCTTCAATAGTTCTCTCGTTGAATTACTTTTTTAAATTTCTTTCTTTTTAGATTTTGTGGGGCCAAGTTTTATTCTGTTAATCATGTTTTTGCACTAAACACTGGGTTTCGCTTGAGTTCGGGGGATCGGATGAAGCCGTAGTAGACTAATTAGGGTCCATTGATGTCCTGTCGCGGACGGTCTTTGCTCCCTACAATCTGCTACCCTTCATTCAGTCTTCGCGGATGTGTTACGTGGATATTATTCCCGGTGAAAGCCCGCTTACAATATGTGTATTTCAACTCGGTAGTTACTTGTGAAATTTTAAAATTTTAACGCATTTGCTCATCGTGTAACAAATGATTGCTTTATATACGGTAGTCTTCATTTGAAATAAATATTGATAAATAAACAGCGAGGTCGGCCTCAGTATAGGCAGATGTTAGCGTTCATCAGCTGCCTAAGCACGTGTTGACGTCCAGATGACCTCGGCGTGAGCCATTGGCCTCATGCCAAACAACAACGAACGTATTGATTCAAATGGAAAATAAACGGAGATGTGATGCAGGCGGCGCTAGGGATATTGCTGAATGTTGAGCCAAATGCACTGTACACTCTTCGTGTTCCCCTTCTACTGTAATCTTCCATTTGGTTATTGTATTCCTCCACTGCTTTACATTAATTCTCCTGTCCTTCAATCCTTTTTAAATGTAATAACATCCTTGAAATTTCTATTTATACCTACAGTTGTATCGATTAAAATGGATGGGAAACGGTTTTTTGTGTATATTGATTTGTGTAGAGGTCTAAGCTAGCGCAATGATATGGGACGGAACTGGTTTTAGCTGAACCACGGATGATTCTGGCGTGGAAGTGTGAGTGGGACGAAAGATTGGATTCTCACCATCGAAAGTTGCAGTGCAGGGGTAGTTTTTCGATCATTTAGTCTGTGTTTACATGTTGTTGAGGGCAAGCTTTGTTTGCTCGGAAACAAGACAAGGGGTCGATCAGCTGCTTTCATTTGATGTTTGCTTACCTGCTGATTTCGTTCACTCCTTTTAGTGGGTTCACAGTGACCAACAACATACGCATTTTTGAATTTTTATGGTTTCTATTTTAAGCTGAACGTCAGTTGAAGACGAAAAGGTTGAGTTAGCTATAAGTATCGAATGGGTTCAAAGGTNTCTGCCAGCGTTAAAAAAAGCCGTTCTTCAAAGCAGTTCTTCTAATTCCTTAGCGGACGGAATCAGTGCCGCTGCTTTCTTGGATTTCTTAGTCATCTCGTCCAGAAGAGAAAATTTCTTAGAAAATTAATCCTTTCGGGATGATCACTTATTGGTTGTGGTATCAGATTTCGGATAGCATCATACTTTGCTGAAGAGCTTCTGTATGAGCATTCTACAAGGAATTTCAGTAGAATGGAACAAATTACGTAAAGGAGTAACAGGAGCCGCGCAATTCTCCTCGTCGGTCGAACTACTTCACTTTAGGCAGTTTTATTCCCACTCATTTCAACCTTTTCGCGAATTTTTTTTTTCACTTTTTGCACCCTCTAAGAGTTTCGTCATAGATTCTCAGTAAGAAAACATTTTTGTACTTATCTCGATCGGTAAGTTGACTGTATCAGTTGGTCAGAATAGCCTTCGTCCAAGCCTGAAAGGATGGAATCTATTTGTGAACCACCCAAACAAACCCTTCGACAGCCTTACTCAAATTCGAGACCTAACTGGCCACGTGTGTAGTCCAACGATGCGCCACTTACCCCGGCATAATGAGTTTCCAAGAATGGTAATTGGGCCAGTGCCCGTTCAGGTTCGCCTCCTCCAAAGCTTAAATTTCCGTTAAAAGTGCTATGACGTCGTTGCATTAGTTTAAATAGAGACCTGATGCGACTATGTGCATGCTCTGTACTCTGTAATCAAATAGGGACGAGAAGATGTCTGCCACACGAAGTGCCCTAAGCCTCGTTCACTTTTCATTGTTTCCATTTGTAACATTTCTATCCTTTGCAATTAGGGACTACTTCTCTCTGTGTTGGAATTTTATTCTTTCAATTACAAAACCATTAGCCTTTTCTGATTTTTGATCGGTCGAAAGTAAAGTTTCGAGAAGTCGCAAGTGTTTTATCAAGCAGTTTGAGCCTAATGAATTCTTATCGAGAGACTAAAGACTGGCTATCAAGTCGTATTCCAGTGGCAAGTTCTTTATTGCCCTGATAAACGAACTTCAGCCAACATCAGTCAGTTTTTGCCCTGTCCTACTAGAGTTTAAGCTTCCTCTCTCTTGAACGGAGTCAGATTTTGACAATTTTCGAAGAAATCGTTTCAATTTCTTCTCATGCTAACTGAGGGGCTCGAAGAGGACATCTAGGCCTTCAGTCTGTGAAAGTACATCCGGTTGTTGATCAACTTTGTCTGGAAAACAAAAGTAAACATCAAAGAACTCGATCAGTAGATGACCTTGCGTCCGAATTTCTAGGATTTCTTTCGTATTTCGATGTCTAACACTATCGCCAGCTCCTGAATTGTCAAGTGCTCTCTACATCTCCTTCCAACTGGCGACATTTTGTAAATATCTGAATTATTCATGCATCTTTCTTCTCCGGGCTCTAGCCTTAACTAAGTTTTGAGGTGAACATGGACCAAAGGTGAAATCCTTGAAGGGCTTTCACCGTTCAGGAATTTTATCTAGGAAGACCTCGTATGATTTTCCTCGTCTCAGAGGCTATGGAAACCAGTTAATACCGGATGGGAAGCAGGCAAAATTAGTGGACATTTATGGCTTGTTAGGAGAGGTTGAGCTGATTTCGATCCAAATTAAGCTATTCTTACTAATCCTACTGGGTGTAGTAAACAACTAACTGGACGCGGACGATGATGAAAAAGTTGGCTTTCGTTGTCAGTAAATAGTAAACACACTCAAGCTAGTTACCGTATCGGATGTTCTGGCTATAATATTTCCCTCATGGGTACTCTGCATTGTTGTCAAGAACAAAGGAATATCATTTACAGGCTTTTTTACTTCTCTCATTTCACCAGAAATCGTCTTTTCCGTGCTCCCTATCTTCCGTTCCTCCCATTCCCCTCTCCCGTAGTACCTTCTCTCCAGAGAGCACCTACTAACCTATGCAATTTCTACTGGTTCCAGTCACAGACCGAACCACTCGGTTTTTTTTGCTCGAGCTAAGCTCACTCCACTCAAACACCTCCTCTACTCGAAGCATCTGCTAACCACTTCCCTTTTTCCTTTCGACCTTTAAGAGATCGCGAAAACAAGCTGTGAGCCCTTTGCCTCCTCATTGTCTATATGGATTGGGTGCCGCCCACCATGAATGCTTGGTCTATTCCTTATTGCTGGGGTTCGCAACTCGATTTTATCTTCCAATTTTTTGGTCTTCCTGCTGCAGTGTTACCAAGTTGTAATGCTTTACATTGATGGCAAACCCTGAGTCATTTTTTTTAAATAGATTCTAAAACTTTTGATTCTTTATCGGTGCATATAATCTATCCCGATTTTCTCCAACGCAGATATATGTACATAGCCCTGTTGCCATCCTTAACATTACTCATCAACTCCACAAGAGCAATTGCTCCCCTTTAAGCGAGAGGCATGAGATGAAACTGCACTCCGCTGAAATGGGGGCAAGTGGATCGGGTAAGAAATGAGAATGTCAGGATGGTATTCAAACAGCTCATGTCCAGCTAAACATGAGGAGCAGCGCTTGCAACAAGGGCTCGTACTGAGAGGATCACCGAGTTACCCTACAAGGAAAGAAATGAATCCCAAAGTTCAGGAAAGCTACAACGAGGAGCCCCAAAGAAAAGGTGGTATGACGTGATCGGGCAATAGTATCAACAGCGCATTCGCAGAGAACACTCCTTACATCGGATTGTCAAATTTTGGTTCAAAACCTTCAAAAGGGTTGTTAACACATTCGAAAACAAAGGTCGTTTGAGAACTTCGCACAATCGAAAGCCCCACGATTTTTCCCAATATCAAGGTAGACATCCTTAATCTTGCATCGAGATTTGAGCACACTCATCCGGTAGTCCATGGTCGAGGCCTACAGGCACCAGACTTCGCAAAGGTGCTGACCCCATGTATTCCCCATCTTTTGACTGATAGCCGGCAGCTCACCCGATTTCATTGGCTTCATGTCTTCCCATTTCTTGGGAAAGGGGATCGCTGACTTATGTTAGCGACTGTCGAGTAAGGATGGTATTTATGAAGTTGAGCAAATTCTATCGTCTTCCGAATAAAAATTAAAACAGAATTAGCGTCACATAACTCAGGGATTTCTACCAGGCTACCAGGATAATAAAAATTTGGTTTGAATGTGTTTGTATGCACAGCCTCTTCTTGCTATGTCTTTGAACTTGTGTTTTCACAGGCGGCATAGACACAACACAACCCTTATCTCTGTAAAAACATCTTCTCTTCATTATTTTATTCGTAGCTGTCTTCTGCCTGCTTCACAAAGTCTACTAGAAATGCTTCAAACGAGGTACATTGCCAGTTCTAAAGTTTTTTTATATTCAGTGGAAATGGCGAGGATTGTTGAAAATGACTTTTCTTTCTACCACACAGTTTTATGGATTTATTCCTACCCTACTTCCTACCTTTACTTTCAATTTTGAATGCAAATTTCAAATTTTTAGAATGCGTCTCAACTGGATTCAAACCAGCCCTTGTAGAGTGAGAGGAATGTAGGCTATTTCCTTATTTCCTACTTATTTCCATTTTCGAATGGCGTCCAATGTTTGAGTTCTTCACAATCTTAGGTTCATTCGAGTTCATATCTAACTGTTTACTGGCTTGGAACTCTGGCTGCTCGGACAGGACTACTATTTATCAGAGGATTCCTTCGCAGAAGGGCCGTTCATGAGATCCAGCTGCTAGAGGGTTGTAAGGGTTCAAAATTTTAGTTGGCTGAGAGTTTATACTTCAAAAAATGAATCATGATTCTATGGTCACTAGCCTTCATCTGCCTTAGTTTTGAAATCTGTTACTTAATGATGCCTCTGAAAAGTTCTCTATTTTTCGTTGAAAAACGCCTCAAGGGAGCTGGGAGTATAGCATAAAGCGTTCTGGTAATCATACAAAAACGCCAACTTTTACTTTTGTTCAACAAACTATGAAAGAGAGCCCTTTCGTAGTTTTCTTTCTAAGCGGCAGATGGTGCAATGACAAGTTGCGCACTTCCACTCTCGTATGGTCCAGGTATCGAATCCCTGTTCGATCTCGCTTAGAACGTAGACGTCTATCCCTAAGAGGCGCTTAGTTGGTACCACACTAGCCTGGAAGGAGAAATGCACTGACTTGTATATCGACTGGTTGCCTTAATTCATTGTATAGGCTAAAGATGCATTCAAAACTCCACTACGACTCTCAATGGGAGACGAATGCTGGGACGCATCCCAAAACGGGAATGATTAGTGCCGAAGACTTTATCCTTCTTCGAAAGGCTTTAAGCTGTTCTTAAAAATAAGTTCGATGCGTATGCATATACCCATACAATGGCTAGCGGTAGCCAGCCGATGTACAAGTTAGTGCTTTGGTCCTCTCAGACAAACCTGTTAACAGTTGACCGAATCTGGAGATATGAAGGCTTAGTTGACCTCGGTGAGTATCAAGCCGGGATTTTCAGAAGCAAATTTTTGTAAAATACATTTTGAAACGAGTAGAGCAATGAACAACTTTGTCACATCATTACCGTTACTGTGCTGACCGTTGTTTTCGGTTTTATTCAAGTCGCTTCTCTTAGATTCGACTTCATAAACAGTTCAAGTAATTTTATTTCCAGAATGGGATCATCACATAGCACGACCGCTGTACAGAATGAGATCATAACCGATCGTGCTACTTTGGATCACCTTGACAAGAACCTTTTGCACAATAAGTGAGTCATTATATTTACTATACATCTTTCATGTAGTCAATTAATTGTGCAAACCATTATTTATTTATGTTTACTTTTTGTAACAAATATGTGGTAAGCAGCAAAAGGCTTGGAAAGTTTGACTTTCAACGGTTCAGTACTTCATGAAGCTCCGCAGAGGTGTCTAACCAGTAAGACTTCAGGACATTAGCGGATGAAGCTTGGAGGTAGCAGCTTTTCCCAGTGGCGACATGATGTATGAACAAAAGTTTTCATAAGTCAAATCAATAGCAGGCAGGGCTAAGGACAGTTCCAAAGTAAAGCCGAACATTTGAAGGTGTTCACCCCTTGGGTGGCTATAAACTTGTGGCTTATTTGCTACTCAAATTGAAGGCGCTCAAACTTCCTACATATGCCCACCCATCGCCTTAGGCCACTCCCCTCGGGTTAGCTTGCTGAAGAATAAGGATTAACCCAACACAATACGATAAGAAGCAGTAAAAATTCCAACCATGAAAGTGTTGCCACCCAGGGAAGGGGAAAAAACTCTTCGGTATGTAAGAAAGCGATATCTCGTCCGAACACTCAGTTCTTCTCGTGTGTACTTTCAGATCAACTGAAATACAGGTCAGTTTCATTAAACGAGATATCAACTACTAAATTTTGCCGTCACTGGTAGGGTAGTTAATTACTTGTAATCCCCTGAGCCAGGAACAAGCTGACTGAATAGTTTTACGATATGCTCTTGTAATGGTTTTAAACATTGTCCCTTGGGAAACGTAACGTACCCATGGAATCCACAGCCTCGGGTGTGGTGCGTTAGGAACGAAATGGTCGCGTCGCGGTGAGAGGGGCGTCGCGCGCGAAGGAATGTAGCAGGATGCAGCGGTAGGTAAGAAATACAAGAACAAAAGTGCTAATAGTAGAATTATGCATAAAATAATGATCGCATATCGATTGAGCTGTATGAAGAACGCTAGAGCTGTAATAACGGCGAATGAGTGGTNTACCCAAAGTCGTTCCTAACGCCCGTCTCCCCACAGCCTCGTTTAGTTTACTAGGCTCGCCCACTTACAAAGTGGGTCCTATACAGAATTTTAGCCGAAACCTGAACATCTGGGTGTACTATTCAGACCGACCTCTTGCCAGCTCTTAGAATAATTTCGTCATCGACTTCACTGACAATGAGACCGAGAATGCCATTCCCCTCATAAATTTTTTCCAGTTGGTCAAAAATCCCACAAGTAAATATGAAAGTACGTTTCCGCTTTCTTTCAAATATTGGCATGGGTCGTAAGTTTGTTGAGGATTAATGGTCGGAAGGTGGTTAATTCTACAAACAGTCTGGTTGGCTCAATTTCAACGAAATCCACACAAAACTCATTTGATTGTTGCTATTTGGTAATGGCGCTGGGTTCGTGATTGAATGGCCTCTACTGGCAGCTAAAAAATTCGTTATCACCAAAATGTGATAAGCTTTTGACATTTCACGACACTCGAGAACGGCTGTCCTTTTTGTGTATCCATTCAATGGAGACTTTGATACGTAATTCTATTGTTTCTTCGGCATTTTTTGTTCATTATTCATTTTTATCAGCCACTTTTTTTGCAGTATTGGGATAGGTAATTTTTAGTCGTGACTAGTACCTCTGTTATAAAGCATACTGCTTTCATTTATCTTCATCCGTCCAGAGACGGACGAATCCGTCTCAAACCGTCTCCTCGTCTCCTTGAATATGCCCCGGTTACGTTGGGAGTCCAAGGGATAGCTTTGCTTGTGGAGAATCCAATTTCTTACAAAAAGTGCTTTTCTTCCCAATTACTTGGCAGACTCTCAACGAACATCGAAAGTTACGTTTCAAGTACGTGAGCTTGTACCTCGGGCATGTCGGCATGGCGAAATCTCCGTATTAACTAGAAATTCCAATTATGGAATGGAAAAAGCAACAATCACCTGTTTGCTCATTGGACTCACTAGTTTTGTATCATTTTCTTGCCTTTTTAGGTCGAATTGGTTGAAATCGATTAAGTCAGAAAAACGGAGTCCCTTGGGGCCGTCATTTCGGTAGTCAATGCCCCTTTGCAGCCGTGACTTCAAGAGAAACAGGGCTCATTCTAGACTATTGTTGAACTTCCATTGAAAACTCGTCAAATCCTCTGGGTAGCTGAATAGAGTTCAAACAATAGCCTTAAAATGAACCTGAATTCAATTCATTTATAAATTTATCGATTTCCAATAATGATTGATAAGGGGATGACTGGGAGAAATAAAGCCTCGTCAAGTAGCCTCTCGAGAAGTTCCTGCTGTTGTACCACAAAATCCGTTCAATCACTTCGATCTGTTCTCCATGCTTGGCTTTTTTTCTTTATTTAAAGGCTGGAGAGCCGAAAAAAGGCGAATCCAGCCTGACAAAGTATTCTTCATTAGATTACTATTTAGTAATAGAGCCAGGTGAGTTTCCCCCGGAGACTACAATACCGTCTTTGGGGTCTTTGGGACCAATGAGAACATTCAGGCTAAAGATGTATCAAACGTTGGTGAGCAATGCCATGGTAAGCTGAGCCTGGCCCTCAACTTTTTAGATGGCCTGCTGCTTGTATATATGCCTATTGAACAATGCTAAAGTAAACAAAACCTTGCTATTAACTTCCTAGACACCCTGCTGCACGTATATATGCATCACATGTGAATGCTCCCAGTCGCTTATCTTGGTAGCCGATCCCCTAGTGAACCGCATTTCGAAATACCTCTTTTTGTAATTATGATTAACATGTGATGTCTCTGACTCATAGACTGATAACATTCGGTATCCTTGAAGACAGTTTTTGATGAACTTGTTTTCTGAAATATCTCATCGAATGAACTCGTGACTCTCGAGGATAGCACAAAGGACGCTGTCGGCTCGAAAAACGCCTTAAATAGTGAGCAATAAGGGCCCTGAAAGAGTCTCTGCTGGCTAACACACCCAAGGCGGACGAGTTCGCACGGCGTTGCAGAGGCTGTGGATATTGCACCATTCGCCCCAGGACGCACGCTTTGCACACAAGTAGATAACTGTAGCCAGTTGTACGCAGTGGTGCACACATTTGGACATCTGATCCAAATACCGTTTCCGTGCAACTTTTGTCATCACATTTCTCCTACTTTTACTTTTATTTAAAGCTCTACGTTCCTACGTTTCTCTAAATACGCCGGTTCGCGGTTTTCTTCCTCGCTTTATCAGTGTTCTGCACTATTACTTTCACGATTTTTCCTAAACTGTTACCCTGAAACTACCTTAAAGTGAGCCTTTTAGGGTCCACTCTAATTTTGGGGTAACCAGTCGTAGACGAATAATGGAAGTGATGGTACAGAATAATGCAAAAAAAGGCAAATCGAAAACAATCAGTGATGTCAGTGGATAAGAAATGGTGAAGAAGTAGTGTAGATATCCAACATTTATTGCACTGATAAGAAAGCATTTTAGGCTTACAAGTGGCTTAGAGCGGTCTACCCTTTTTCTCGAGGTTTTAACTCTCAGATTGTTGTCATTTACTAGTCAATTACTAGTTCACGACGATGAACTGCCCGCATTTTCAGTGTTTCTTTTTTTTTGGGTAACTTTCATATCTTTTTGTGCCTGAGCTCCAGTTCGGGCATTTTTCTGTTTTTTTTTTTCAGTTCATTGCTAAATTATATGTTTGGAAAACTTTTTTCTTATCTTACTTTACGTTTCGATTTTACATTCCACACATTTCTTCAATGTTCTTTTATTTCCTATTATGTCTTTTATTTCCTACAAAGACGCTAGGATTCAACTGGTGATTGAATCTTGTTTTCTACGCCCTGTGGGCGGGGTCTGGTCCTTTCACCTACCATTTGTTTTCCCATCCTGCCGCCTGTGCTCCTACCAAATTTGAACGTCTTAGGTCCACGGGGACAGGAGTTATG
>UZAF01017419.1:0-18529 GCA_900617895.1 Haemonchus placei
GTGTCACAACAGTGTATGAAAAAAATCCTACTGAAAACTATTATTTCCAAGCGAAGGACCCAAATTGGGAATCCGTGATAATAATAGTTATCCAGGTTCCCAGGCCCATTATGGAATAACAATAGTTGTTATTTGGATAGCCATCATTTATTTATTTGTTTTTTCATCTGTTTTCGCGTCGAAATGGACCGGATAAAACAAATGAAATAGAAAGCGCCAGTGATCAATTGCCTCAGGATGCACCACGCATTCAACATCTTCTCGAAATCGTGCTATCTCCAAATGGGTGCCATGGTATTATTGATAATTTCCCATTGAATATATTAAGATGTTCTCTTCAGTGGAATCGCTGGGTACCAAAAGGGCTGAATAACTCGTGGCTGAGAATAATCACAAAGCTACAACCTTCAATACCCCATTCAAGGCCAATGAGGCGTCGCAAAGTGATTGCGCGACAAGCTATTGTACAACGGCTTTTTTACTATCATTATGCTATTCAGAAGACATAGCGAGCCCAAGCCTCGAACCAACTCGTTTGACTTACAAGCTTGGAGTGTTAGGAACAAAACTTTGGCCTCGGACGAAGACCATTCAAAGACCTTAGGTCTTTCATGATCGCAGAGAAATGAGCCCAGGCCCAGAAAAGTGGTGCACAGCTTCGTCACCACCATTCTGGGCTCATTCAACAAAGAACTCTTCCTGCAGATGTAGGGCAAGCTCTCGGAGCACAGCAAGGAGGATTGATTGGAACCAGCTATCTTCCGTAACTTTCACCATGGTGGACTAGCTCGATATGGGAGATTCCAGAAGATTATCTCAGTAAATCGCCATCTGGGGTGCCCGCCGTCGTCGTGCATCGGCGCTCATGAATACGAGCATTGTTCCTCTCATTTGTAATCTCTTACCAGGCCTTAAGCCTGCCATTCCACCAATCAGGCCGATATCTCTGTCAACAGACCTTAGGTCTTTCATGATCGCAGAGAAATGAGTCCAGGCCCAGAAAAGTGGTGCACAGCTTCGTCCCACCATTCCGAGCACAGTTTAATAAAGAAGCCTGAGTGCAGAAAAGGACAAGCTCTCGAAGCACAGTAAGAAGGATTGATTGAAACCAGCTATCTTCCGTAACTTTCACCATGGTGGGCTAGCTCCAAATGGGAGATTCCAGTACGATTATCTTAGTAGATCGCCATCTAGCGTGCCCGCTGTCGTCGTGCATCGTCGCTCATGAATACGAGCATAAGTTGCGCACGAAGGCACTTCGCATACGAGAACTTTCAGAAAAACTTGTATGACCAAACAGGATGCGCACAAGTTTTCAGGTCATTGAACTTCCAACCAACCGAATAGCATCAAACCGGAAAATGAACAATCAAAAGAATCCTTCCGCGTCAACGTTTACTATGTGGGAACGGGAACGCCTGGAATTCTCGTAAGGGAAAAAACTTCACTCGAACATGACTTTTAAATCAGAAAAGCCGATCAATCAGCCTTTTTTGAAGCCATGGACTGCCTTGGTCGGTCCGTTCCGATAAAAACGTCACGTTTCTTGTTTGACTAAGGCACTCCGTCGACGAGGCATTGAGGAAGTGCACTTGTAGACCAACTTGGGGCTTGTAGTGCTCTTATGGCGTTGGCGAGTGGGTGAGAATGGACAAATGTTGACGTGTGGGAGCAGTTTCCCAGCGAATTGTGAAAACAGAACTTTATTGAGTTAGGAAGGTTGTTTTGATATGCCATAAGTTAGTTCTCGACAGAATCTCAGAGAAGTGGTTGGAAGTGTACAGCAGTTTGAAAATTTTTTAAATTGAGACAACTTTTCAAATTTCTATACCCTTCCAACCCCTTCTCGGTCCCTTGGTTCGCTTATTCCCCTTGACAAAGTGAAAAATCAGCATCAAGATACCAAATTCAAGGGATCTATTTGGATCTACATAGAACCGAACGAGTGCAAACAAAGGTTCGTTAGATTGAGTATGGGCGAGTTCGAGCCAGGAACAGCTCCTACTTGTGTCATACTCACCCATACCCAGTGAATCAGTTGCTTGACAACCGAACCGTGATAAAAGGATTGTAATCATGAAGACAGTAGGGGTCGTACTGCACGAAAATTTCATAAATTTCAGGAATTTCCTTTTTGTACCAGCNACCCCGCTTCCCGTTCAAGGTGAGTCATGAAAAAGAGAGTATGTGTTGGGAATGGAATTGTCTCCTGGAGAAGTTTGAGGAATCTCCGCCACACCCCTGAAGTCCCACATTGCAGCACCAATTATCATGCAATAAAGAAAGCAAACAGGGGGTTTGATCGGAAACTGCCCGAAAGGAAATTTGTTGACCTTCCATTGCGCCTCGTCCCTTTCTCCCAATTCTGAACATTCAAACGATTGAAAGGAAAGGTCATACAATATATTTCATGGGGAATCACCCATACTTTGTGGGTACAGCAACCAAGACAGTGTCAAAGTATTGTAAATATGGATGAATGCCGGGTATCTTACCAAACGATCAGCATTATGGGATAGAAACCTGTTGACTTAAGAGGTCTCCTCACAAAATTAATCTGCAAGCCTTCAAACCGGACCCGATTTGTCAGAATATGATTGCTGAGGGGATTTTTTCCCTCATGGACCGGTCATCGCCGATCCCGCACTTTTTTTTTGTATGAAGCGGAACATTGGTCTTTCTCAAGTAATTGACTGACTGGTCGTTGCGTGCGCGTATTATGCTTGGGCAATCTAGAAGGAACTTGAAAGGTGGACGACTGCTGGAAACGATAAATCAATCTTCAGACGGGGAAGATGGGTAAACATATAAGAAAGTTGTCGATTTAATCTCCAAAATCAATTTCTACCGTAACCTAGCTGAGCTGTAGAGGTCAAAACAATCCATTTGTCGGTCCTGTAATAGTACTTTCAGTCCGGAGATGGCACTCTGTTTCTAAATGGCCCTGTAACTGAGCTGGTTCTCGCTGTCATTTATCACTGTTTCGTGACAGCGTTCCCATCAAATGGCCTATCCAACTGCGCCACACGTCAGCCATAGGATATTTTGCATAGAAACAACTCGGGACCTCCTAACCAAAAGTCCCATTTGTATCCCACTCAGTCTATAGTAGAAGTACAGCTTCGTTATATCGCTCTGGATTACTTCTTTAGAAACTAAAGATTCAGATCAAACGCATTTTCATGATGCGTTAGGGTTTAAACTCCCACATTAATGTTTACGGTGCCATTCGGAGCGGTCCCTGACCTACTACGAGATGCGCCACGCACTCAATGGAGGCGAAATTTGTGGCTCACTTAAAAAAGTAGATGGTCGAAGCTTAGGTCAGCCAAACCTTTCGCAATTCAAAAGTCAGCCTGTACTAAATTCACATGATAGGACGAGAACGTCAACTTGGTCAACGACAATACATTCATTTGTTGACGTTTGAACTGCAATATACGAGGTGGGGCAAAATAAAGGGAACCAGGGCGGGTACGGGATCCTCAACTGCACTTTGGTACAAAAAAAATTGTTTTAGTCCATTTCACGGTGAAGTTTCCCCTTCTACAAAAGTTCTTTCATTGAGAACTATGAAGAGATCTGGCATTTCTAAAGTTTTAGAGCGATCGACACCTCCGCTGTTCGAATGTATCAAGAAGTACCGTCTGAAGACCATTGCAAAGATAACGGGACTGGAAGACCTTTCTGACCGTTCGAGACGCTGGAAACCTGAATCAATGACGGCTACTATCAAGAAGGTGACTATCGTCAATGCCTGACTCCAACACAGTCAGGAAAATGGTCAGGAAATAACGCTTTCTCGAAAATGATGAGCAATATAGTCTCACAGTGAACGAAGTCTCATTGTGAACGAAGAGGGAAGCATAAGGGCAAGAACACAAGAACAGGTCAAATCCTCGCCAATGACTCAAAAAGAAGGAGCAAAGTTCCCAGTCAGAAGTTTTCCGACGATTCGGTTTCGGTTCGCTTCGGAGCACTCCATTTATGTACGAAATTTTCGTTGCCGATCAGTTTTTGAACGAAGAAGGGTGATTGTATGTGGTCGAGGCTGGTACAACACCCGTATTCGTACCAATAATCCGAAAACTTCGATGATCTTCACTGTAGTCACATGTAGTCGAGGCTAGTCGAGGAAACAGCTAGGCCAGGAGAAACACTGTTAAGGGTCGATGAAAGCAGTCACTTTAGTACTGCGAAAAAAGGATATCGTACCTTGGGCCTTAATTCACTATAGCAACACAAAGCAGTGCAATACGCATTGCAGCGCCCCTACTCGCAAGGTTGTCTGCCCAGTCGTGGCGCACGCAGAACTTTGCAGAGTTCATCACTTCGAATGTACTACCAGCGAACCTCAATCCGCTTGATTATTGGAGCATCCTTGAGTCCAAAGCAGGCTAAGAGCCTCATCGCGACCTCAACCCTCTGAGGACTACTTTATCAAGTTGAGATTTCGGTGAGATCAGATTCAGGGACTGAAAGATCTGAAGCAATTCCTATCAAGCCGAGTCCTTCAAAGAACTCGAACCTCATATGATTGCAGGAACTTTCGGTCGAATGCTGTCAAAGTGATTCGAACTGTCAAGCTTAAAAGAACGCGGTATCGTCGAAACTCGTGGTTATTCATAAATTTCCATACCAAGCTTGGGAAGGGCTCAAGCAAAGTTCATCACGTGGATAGGAAAGGTGGGAAGCGATTCCCACTCAGTCCTTCTCTATAACAAAACAATATAGCGTGTAAAATGTTTTGTGCTCGAACCATAAATTCCGTGACTTTTGTTTTGTTTCCATACCTTTCCCGCATTCTGTCAAACCTGATGCCGGCTGACCTACTCCAGATGGGTGAAGGCTTGACTATAATGGGAATTGTTCTAGGATCCGACTCACAGGCTCTAGATGCGATTGAGGTAGGGCTACCGAATAACGCCAACCCGGTACCCACACTACCCGGACTGTGAAGGATTATTGACGGTTACAGAAAAGTAAACACCCATCACTTCTTGCAGTTTGCAACATTTGACCAAGGAGAAGCTTCTTGATGAGAGTTGTCAATGGATTCATTAGCTCTTCCAGGAATTTCCCAATTATTTCTAGCTACAAACTGGTCCTCTTAATGCGACTGCAAAGAAATACACCGAAGCCAGCTAATTGATCCACCAGCAGACCCGGACCGAGTCTCCCTTGATTGGGCTGCACATAACTCAGCTGCAAATTATGGAGAAAAGTAACTGGGCCAGTTACTTCGATGAAAAAGAAGTAAATCCTGGCGAGAAGGTAGCGGAGTGGAGCTTAGAGGATGACTCGCTCAGTCTCAGCATATTAACCGGTTGAAGTCTCTCGCCACTATGAATCACTAACGAAAGGATTGGAAAATTGCTTAGCCATTTACATACTTCGCAATGGTTCCACTAAAGGATTGCAAAGGAGAACACACAGGAGACTAAAAAGGGATGTGATGGATAGAGAAGAAATGGGCTTGTTAACAAGCCGCGTCTGTTCTTGGTATATAGGCTTCATATTGTGAAACCCTGCCATAAAGGATGTGCCTATGGCATAGAACGCTGAATGAGCTTCAGAGCTCACATTTCGAAATCGTGGAAGAAGAATAAGATGGAAATTGGTTCTAATGTAAGTAGTATCCATACATTTTCACAGCTACACATCTACCAAGACTAGCTTCAAGTATTAAGGGAGCTAGAGAAAATGGTATTATGAAAAGTTTGGGAGTGCATTAGGACCCATGAAACCTAATCCACATTGCGCTTGCTAAGGTTGATGATGACCTTTCGATAATGGAGGACTACACGACAGAATACACTGATGCACCCTCGAAGATTTAATCTACATCTTGTCGTTTTGCCTTTATCTCTCATCCTTCCAGCTAGTCTGTTACCAATTAATCGACCCTGGAGGGATGGAAGTCTTGGTAGGCCTAGGCTGNTTTTTTTTTTTTTGAGAAAAAAAAACTTTTTCCAGTATTTCCAACTCCAGACGACTTTAGACCACCTAGGGAATAAAGCCCAATACCTAAAAAAACAACAAGCTAGAAACGAAGAGAGGAAAGATATGCTCAAGTTTAGGGCTGTGAGAATGAGAGGATGAGTGGAAGCGGGCGATGACCTCCAAGAATGCAGAGAAACTATCAATAAGAAGTGGCAGAGGAATAAATGGATGAAGGATAGTATTTAGGTGTTCATCACTCCCGCCTAATAAATAAAGGACATGCTCCCACAATTGAGTTCACTTCAGAACTGTAGCGGCGTATTGGGTGCGTATGGGGCCCATGCAACGAATTGCGGTGAACAGTCGATGTAGAATTCAACGCTCTCATCCTTCCAGCTGGTCTGTTACCAATTAATCGACCCTGGAGGAATGAAAGTCCTGATAGGCCGAGGCTGACATCGACCCAGGATTCGATCCCGTCACCACGGGCGTGCGATGGTGCGCCACCTGCCGCTATACCTCTGTCTCGGCAAAAGAATAAAGAATGAAAATGGAAACAAATTCCACAAGCCGGCGAAGATATCTTTTCCTAGCAAGGGTTCCAAGGTAGTAGCTTACAAAAATCTTCCAGACCCTTTTTCATCCCATTATAGTCCGATTTTCCAAACATCAAAGAGTTTATGCACCTCAGAGCTTGCTATTGACTAGGAACTACGAAAATCGAACCCGGCCAACGACCACATCAATTTTCAATCGGTCTGCTCCTGCTGACTTAGAAACTTTTCAGTTTCTGTCTATTATACATTTACATCAATGTGAATAATTTCCTAGACGATGAGAATGAATTAGTCGCATGAGCACCAATGGACCCTTTACCCATCCCTGTAAATTTGATTGGCGTTCAACCCTAGTCATCATATTATCACATGACTGGTTGGAAAGTGGTAGGACAGGATCAAGACAGCCACCCTGTAACTCCGTAAAGCACTGGATTATAGAATGTTGTCAGGTTATTGATAGAGTAACCATAGCTTTCCTTTAGTTCGCTGCTAAATGGATGAATCAATCAACCACAAATCCAGATCCTCTCCAAAATGCGCCATGCATTCGGCTTTAATCTCGGACCATAATGCTGTTGCTTGCTGTTGTCTATAGCAAGATTTTCATGTCACTGATGAGTCAATTAGAACCAGTAAACGAGGACCGCGAGATAGATGGCTTACATTGGCCACTGGAACCGGACCAGCAAATGGGTCGTTAGACCTCACGCGTAATGGTGTCGCCAAGTGGTATTGCGCAGTTTTCGCCACTGCCCCATCATGATTATTGGATTGACTTGCCGGACCAGATTTCAATCATCTTAGATCCCCACTAACCACGAAAATCCATTCGATCCTACCCTAGCACTGAAGAAAAGTGTACGAGGTATCAGATTACATAAAGGGCTCCTTCCGCAATCAGAGAATGTCGGCGGCAGTGGGTAGGATTAAAAATAGATAAAGTAGAAAAAATAATACCTAATAATATAATAATTAGAAAAATTTAATCAAAAGAGATTGCCGAAAATTCGAGAGGCCAGGTTCTTGCACGAAGCTTATTTTATGGAAGGCGCAAGAGGAACGCATAGAAATGGACACTGGGACGAACTTCTGAGGGTATCTATCTTGAATCACCACCGATTCCTCCCCGATTGCGTCCCTTCACTGAAGCAATTCGCTCGTAGGCCGCTCGGACAAAACAAGCAGGGTTTTTGAAAGGCTCGGCTATTACTCAAAGTTTTCCAGACCACTTCTCCCTACAATCAAGTAATGAGTCTTTCACAGGCGCCAAACTTTCCATCGCGGTAGCAGTCTGGTGAGCCCTTTCGACTTGGACTTCCAAGCTTGGCAGTGTTTTGCACAACTACTTCGGGCTTCTGAATCATTGCACCAAATTCGTACGCATGACTCAGCCGTCACCACTTCCGTAGCTACACACAATGAATTCCAGAAGAGCTAATCAGCTCTGCCTACTACCCAATCACTAGCCATCTCATTCTTTTCCTTTTGATTTACTAGGAAAGTACAATGCAGTAAAAACTACTTATTGTCTCATTTCTCTGGAATGCGCCACGATTTCCACCTCCATTCGAGCCAATTTTACTGGAAAAAGGAGGGTATTAATGAAATAGGCTTAGGGTAAAGGGAATTGCTCAGGGCAATCTAACGGACCTGACTGAACTCTTATTAGACCCCCTCATACTTCCTCGTGCATGAGTCAGTTCTTTGTAATAGCATGAGCATGGAATGTTTGGATTTCGGGTACCAGATGGATGGCAATGTGACAAGTCAAAGCCCATCGAAAACTCATATTTCAGAGCGGCAGATGGTGCGAAGCTATCATTCGGTATAGCGAATAGCTCGATTCAGCTATTGATTTCATCTGAGTATCTAGTTTCTCCGTTGTAACAGTTACCGCATAACATCTTATGCGGTCGTTGAGGAGGAAAGCATCGGCACTATTTCCATTACCCATTCCTTCTGATGTGGCGAACAATGGGCTCCGGAGTACTCATGTGGCTCATTGATACAAGAATGATGCTCAAACTCTCAAATCTGGTCCATGTTGGTAATGTGGACATGGTACAGAATTTCTACACGTACAGGTCGTGCCAAAACTCACTGAACTTGCCGTTTAGTGTGGCCCAGCTCTACAGCCCTCGAATAGTCGTGATGGTATTCGAGAGAAAATTTGCGACTGGAAAATGAGGCTGTTAGAAATGGCTCCGTAGCTTTCTTCACAGCGATTAGAGTTGATGATTGTTTACAAGCAAACATACGCGCCGCTACGGAGCCATTTTCAACCATCTCACTTCCAGTTTGCAAGTTTTTCTCCCGAAGACCATTACAACTAGTCAAAAGCTACAAAGCTGGATCATTCGATAGGGCGAGAACAAGGACTGCGGATTTCAGTGAATCAGTAGTCATGTATGATGGCTTCCCGAGCGATCATACACCTCGACCTGCTGCAAACGAAAAACCAGTTTACAATGCATTTGAAGACGATGGCATCCCTGGATTGCTGACTGCCATGAACTCTTCAGGGCTAAGAAGTGATCGCCATCTACTTAAGGGACAAATCGCTGGCGCTGGACGCCACAGCGACCGCGATGACCTTCGCACTAAGTCAGCACGAACGCGCTAAATCCTTTTGTTGCACAAAGTTGCGCCCCGCACGGCAGTCAATAGATCATTATCGAAGCGATCCGCCGCCCTCTCTGAATACCCTCATGAAGCGAATCCATAAACACAGATTGAAATCACACCATATTTCAGTTCAATAAAAGAGTGCGATGAGCGGTAGTGTGTATTGGCCAATGTGGTGCACTATCTCTATCACATGCATGGTCCAGAGATCGAGTCATGGATCGATACTCGCGCCTCGATTTTGTTCCTCCGAGATCGGTAATTGGAACCAGGTTTGCTGGAATGAAGGCCCTGAGTTGCCCATCGACTGGCCACCGAAGGTTATTGTGTAGGCCACATACGCATTCGAAACGTCCCTACGATTCTCAAGGGAGTTCGAGTGCAGGGCGCATTCCAGAATCCAGATTGATGAACGCCAAGCGTTAAGCAGTCTCGTCAGAAACGTCTTGTTACTTTAAAATAGACTTTTAAGATCACAAGACGCTTCTGGGAGCCCACAGCTTCCTTTCTAGATCGTTTTTTTTTCTATCTTTGAAATTATTGTAAGGCTACCACACTACCGAAAAGAATCGTCTGAGGAACTTCACTGAAAATAATTTTTAAAGAACAAGTTACGCTTTTTTGCTTTCACCGAGAGAAACCACTTTGCTTCCATTAACCCTCGAGCCTGTTCAGAGCATCGGGACCCGTGAAGGACCAAATCAGCCCAAAACTATGGCGAACTGGTTTGCTAAAGCAGCATTGCCTCCTCTGCTACAGCAGTAGGGAGTTTCTTGAGTTCAAATAAACCTTCCCCAACGGGGAAGCAGGGAACCATTCAGAAACGAAGAACCTGATGTAGCACGGAACCAAAGCAAAGACATGTCTGGATTATATCGTTCCACTTACGAGGTCCTTATACTTCTGAAGAAAATTGGACAAGGTCCGCTGGAATTTTTCAACAAAAAAAAAATAGCGAACGACCTTATCAAGTGAGAAATGAGGCAACATGACAGGAACGTAAAAAGAAAAAAACGAGCCGATAGTAGTTCAAGGATGAACCGGGTGAAATCGATATTCAAATGAAGGGGGTTCGCGTTCAGGCGATATGAGGGGCGTTACGACGCCCGGCCGGTCACAGCCAGCAGTCGTCAGCCGCCGCCATCGGCCTCCGTTATGCATGACCTCCAACGTTCAGTCGAAACATGCAAAGTTCTGGCTAACACTGTCTTCGTTGGTAATTCAATCAATTAAAGAGTACGGTAGGTAAAAAGAGAAGATTACGGTCAACAGCCGAATGCGTCACGCACTCACTTTCCTGACAAGATGCCAAGGAATTTGAATAAGCATTGGATTTGTACAGTGACTTTCAGTTCACTGTATTTTTAGTCTTACTGAAGTGACCATTACCATTGAGGCCCTGCAAAATGGGTGACTAGGGAAGACCAGCGTGAAGGACCAATACTCCGACAGCCGTATCTTCCTGAATAATCTGCTTCGTAGGGCCATCATAAGCCACTACAAATTTCCAAAATGGGTCATTACGTGATGGCATAAATAGCAGAATGAGAAATCTTGAAGAACCCACTCGTGAAGTTGCCGAGAGAACAGTGACGTGCTATTTTGAGAAATGAGGAAAGAGCTTTTAGTGAGAAACGAAGAAAAGCATATCACTATGTTTTGAATATTATTAAAGAACAGAAAACAACCTAATAGTTCCATTAAAAATCCCGTCAATCCATGAATAAAAGATGAAACTTGGCCGGAAAGCAGTGACGAAGCGAGCAGCAGCAGAGGTCACTTATACTAAGGCGTTTCAACAGCCCTTCCAAAGAAAAAACTAGCTCTGGTTGCACAGGATGAAGACTACGGACTTCTCAAAGGACCTAAGCATTTGAGCATAGATGAGACTCGCCTCAAACATCGATCCTGGCCCAATTACTCGGTCCAACACAGTTTCGATGGTGTCAGAATAAAAGAAAGAGCTAGATTCTCAAGGCTAGAGGTTACTATAGAGGAAACTTTCCGGAATATTTGTAAAGAGTAATCAACATAATCCAACTGATATGCGAGTATGAACCTGGCTCATAATAAGAAATGGAATATTCACCAACTTCAAAAAAAATGAACCTTCAACCACCAAGAGCCTCCAGAACCACCAAGGGTCAACAACAACCCCTCATTCATGTTTACTGAATGATTCGATTGTTTATGCTGAGATGTTGATAAATATTTTCCTCTATCAAACCTCAGTTCAAACAACAAACCACTTTACACTCTACTATTTACTTTATCTCTTTGAAACTGCCAGAAATACCATGAACAACGTAACGATGTCTTCAAGCTAATCCCCCTTTACAGGTAATTCCAAGCTTTTTATTGACTTTTTGTGCTCACCCACCCTAAATGAAATGAACATCGATGACAACTACGTTCGTATTAGGCTTATTCATCAAGCTCGCCAACGTCTCGCCAGCCTACAGTCGCTCATCATTCTATCATCCTATCATCTGCACTGTCAACCCCCGAGCTACTTGATGGTAATGCAGACTTTCCTACCACTACGTTCTGCCTTTTCGGTATTTTTATGAGTACAAGATGCCGAATCTGTATAATTTATTGCGTATTACCCGTAATATTTCATTCTGCTCTGGGCATCCTTTTATAGCAACAATCGGCGTCTCTGTTGAGTTACAGTACTGATAGTAAGAAACCTCTTGATATACTGTAGCGCTGTTTACAAAAACAACATAGACAGAAATAAAAACTTAAACAACACTGGTTTCCTTTCTTTCTCTCGAACTTCCTTACTATTACGCCTTCTAATCCCCAAAACATCGTTTTCTACAGGTAAGGACCCTCTCCACCCTGTTCTAGCCCGAGTTTATGCCTTCCAATTTCTGCCATTTTTCATTCCTCCGAAAGCCCTTAGAGGCATAGTCATCGATAATGAAGCGCATGTTCCGATTCGGCTGAGGAAATGTTGGCTAGCGACCAAAGAGCCCAATTGCATGGAGCAGGATACGCATTATTTCAAAAGAGGAAGGCTGAGTCATAAGCAACGAGGGGAACCATGAGGAATCAAAAAGTCCAATAAAAGTTTTTTAGCGCTGAGTAATACCTTTGGGATGTGCTCCACGCATTTCCATTCAGCGTCACTTGGCACAACCCCATCTTCACGATTCATTGATAACAAAAAACGACATTACTTAAGGATCAGACTGATGAATAGCATATTTGTAGTCATCTTTTCAATGCCATGACATGGCTCCAACCACATACTGGGTACCCATATAAACCTGCTGATGCTAACGACAAAGCAGTATCTTTTCCCATTAATAAACATTCTTATTATTACCCTATATTTTCATCACCATGGAGAGCACCTAATTTTTAACCCTCAGCAATCCCCCTCTGAGACAATCACTCTACGTCTTTCCATTAACAACCCTACAGACATTTGATGCCATATTTGGCCTGAACAAAGGGTTGCAGTGGTCAGCAGAGGCATAAGTCAATGTACGATTCCTTTTAGACATATGCTCTCAATTAGTCGACCCGGAAGGAAGTGAGGCTCGGTTGGCCCAAGCGCAAACCGATCAGAGATCTGATCCCCAGACCATGTATGGAGTAGTGGCACATCCCTCTTACCCATTCTTGCTCCTGGGCACGCCTTAGGACTAGGAAGTAAGAATTTAGCATCCGCAACTCATTTTCAGAACTTTGAACCCATAATTCTCTCTATTGCCCCTATTATTCAGAAATTCGAATAACCCGATAGGCTATCAATACGTAGGCTCCATCGTTACTCATAGCTCTCTCCCACTGTCGTTGTTAGCTTTCAATCACTGTCAGATACCAGTTCTCGTTGTTTCGATCACATAATCAACCATTGCAAAATCTAAGCAGTTTACAGCAGTTGTTTCGAGTTGTTGTAATATATTGTACCTTTGTCTATTCACGTAGACTACTGAGGAATCTTCATCCCTCGAGTGTACCCCACCAGCAAAGAATTCAGGAAAATGCCGATTTTTCCGATTAAAATAGAGTCTGCACAAAATTATTCGTGTCGAGTTAATCTCAGTTGTCGACTGGTCTTGCTGAATTGTTCATTTTTTCAGCCCTAACACTTCTTCGCCCCTTATCTCTGTCCCAATTCACACCACGTTTCCTAGACACAATGATTAATAACTAAAAAAAGAAATAAGCAAATAATCTCCAATGACTAATTCCCTTCCAACAATGGGAGGGCCACGTAATGGAATTCCTGCGGGAATCGTAGAACTATTCGATTTCGTACTACGCCTACACAATAACTTTCCGGCACTGACTAAGTCCGTTTTTATAGTCCAGGACAAAGTCCGCAAAGCGGTTAGCCGATTTCACAAGATTTGAGGCTTTTTTTCGGTTTGTAGAAGAATCCCCAGACTGAAAAAGTCTTACGGAATCATTTCAAAATTTGATTCATGCAGCTGCTGTGTGTCAGGGTCGCCACTTGTCGAATCCCCATCTCCGTCACTTGATAGCCCCATTCGAACCGCTGATTTCATATTTACCAAATTGTATATTTGTTCGTCTGTCTCTCAATCCCTAAGTTTGGGATTCTCCCTAAAAAAGCTACAAGGAGAAACCGACCGCCAACAGAAAAAAGGAATTCTTGAACTCCCGATGTGCAAGGGCTTTATTAGAATGAGGGCATGGGTATGGGTGATTGGTGTAGCTACTGGCCGACAGCTTTCTATGTGCTACAGGCTAGGTCCACCTTCAAGCCTAACTTCGACCTTTCACTTCCTTCACTCTCTTGCCCCAACAAACCAAATACAACTAGTTTCTAATGCTGTCTCGCCTCCATTTTGTTCGATTTACCACCTTTCCCCCTCCCCCCATTTCCGTATTTTCGAATACCATACCAGCAGCAGTACACAAGGGCTTGTGTACAACCAAAATAATTAAATAACTAATTAATTAATTAACTGTCATCATGTTCTAATGGCTAATATGATCAGCACACACACATATGCCCCACGAGATGCTCGTGCCACACCAGATGCATAAGCGGAACAGTACAACTATTGAATGGAAGGAAGGAGTGGGAATAAGGGAGCTGATGGGGGAAAGCCCACCCATAGGACTACCCCATTTCGAAAGTAATGCCCCCCATTATTACCGTATTTTTGTGAAACTTTACAAGACACCTTTTAAGCACACTCCGACTTGGTACATAACTCGTACATTTCTCATCGCATCCAGGTTATGCCCCCATCAAGTGACTCAACCTCCACCTCCTCTGTACAAAAACACCATTTTGTTTCCTCTCATCAACCCGCAGCTCTCCAGGGACATATTCCAAGCAGATGTCGACGCATGTCTTAATAGGAGAGTTACAGGAGAAATCGTTTGGTACCGGTGAGGCACGAGCTGCGATGCGCCATGCATTTAACTTCCATCCTGCATTCTGATGAACTTCAATAATAATCTAGTCAACTTTCTAATCACCCTTAAATGTTCTGAAGACATGAGCATTAGGTCCTCATACCCGCCAATTCGTTGTAAAGGTATGACCTCGACACCGACAGTAAGTGTCCACGTCTGTTGTTGTCAGCGTTCAATCACTGTCACTACCAGTTCACGCCATCTCTTGCTCCTTAGCCGACTAGTGCAGACCCAAAACAGCTTACAGCAAATTTTTTGTAAAAGACGTGATTTATCGGCTCTCTCTAATCCACGCATGCACCACTGTTCACATCAGAGCGCCACATCCATCATGAAGACCGTGAGAAGCATAAATCATTTAGCAATGATTTATATCGTTCCAGAATACGCCACGTACTGAACTTTTATTCAAGATCGCAGTGATCTCTCGTACAGGGTCCGCCAATGCTCAGGCTCTGCCGTTTTTGATAAAAATAGTGACGAGGGATCAAATTAAAGCCCCCTGGCTAGTTAGACTCCCAGTATTTGCAACGATCAGGGGGCGCTTGAAAGAAAATCATCTGCCACGTCCGTTTGTAGCTTCACTCATCAGACGCATGTGGAACGCCTGGTGTTCTCGTTTTTCGATATCATGACATACTGAGTTCCTAGACAAGCCGTATGATATAGACTTCGTATCGTATTCAGTATATGCATCTGAGACAATCCGCGATTACAAGCCTCTGTGTAAGAAACCGCTGAAAAGATGCTCAGACTCTGCTGAAGATGACGTTCGACACTTTTGTACGAGAAAAAAAAAACAAAAATAAGGTAATAGGATGCAGGCTCGGTTAAGAACGTCCCTACAGGAAGCCACGCCCCAATTAAATTTCCTTACTGCGTTTCGGAGTAGTTAGTTCACTGAATAATATGATCCCTCTTCTCTCTCAGTCATAGTACCCTGTCAACGAATCCCAGTTCCAACGGAATAGAGCTCAAACGAGCGAGAGCCACTCGGGCAACTCGTACAAAACTACAAAATCGAATTCCGGGGAGATAGAATGTACGTGCCCGAGCCAGTTGCGCCTTGCATTCCACCGGAATCGGTTTGTTAGTACCAGATTCGACCAGGGAGATGAAAGTATTGACTTTATTGACTGGTCACGACATAAGTAGGCTATGTACGGATGAAACTTCACTGCGATTCTGAATGGAAGTCGAGTGCGGGGCGTATCCCAAAAAAAGATTTATCAACGCCGGAGAATTTTACCCTCTATCTATCACTGGCATACCACCCATACTTACACTGCTCATTTTTCCGTTTATGAACAACGAAGCTTAAACTCCGGTGTCGTGAGAAATGTGGGATTCAGCACCATAACAAATTAGCCATATTTATTTATCTATTTATTTATTTATCATGCTCGAAGTGCACCAGAGCACTCAAAAAAGCTGCGCTCGGCAGAAACTACGGGACGGGCGGTCGACGGGAAGTGATAGCGCATTGGGAATTTTCGAGAAGCGACTTCCTGACTCATCGAAATACCCGTCGCGGAGCATTTCAAACAATCGAAACGGGTATATTTGCATAGTTTCGACGATCACGCGCCTGAATGAACTGTATTCGCCTCCATGGCGTACCTCCAAAGTCGTTTAGCAAGCCGAAGGGTTAGGTATTGTCTGGTGAGTGCAGCTCGTCCTATGCGCTCCCGTTTTACGTGGGTATTACGTTGCGCTTGGCGGGTGCGAAATCTGCCAGCGAACATTCCAGACTCTACTTGCTTGGTTTTAGATTGTTTACTCTCGTCTTAGAGAACGAGAGAGCAACAGCTGTGTGCTTCACCTGTCTCCTCCCTTTTCCCCTCCGCAATCGTGCCACCGATAGTGGTCTATCGCTTTAAAATCTTTCAACTTCTCTTTTCAATATGTTCTCCATCAAACTCAAAGAATTCCTTTCGAAGTCTGAAGCTCGACTTGGGCTCCGAAATCACATCTGTACATCTTTTTGAGCGGTGATTCATGTTTGACAGTGAAAACCAAGGTTTCCAGGTTTTATTTGCACTGGTCTCAAGAAACACATTCGGCTACATAGTTCAAGTTATTTACCACAGAGCATACAACTAAATAAACATTTTCTGAATCGAAACCGTTAGATTATCACTACGGTAGCGTTTCAAAAAGTGTTTACCTTGGAGTATGCTCTGTGATAAACAAGTTGAACTTGCCTATTATCAATTAACTCTATTTACAATCGGGCATGTGTGTGTCTACAGAACGGAGGATGGGCCAAAATTAGCTTTCGGCAGCTGGTATTCGTGACACAATGATGTCATTTATGAGCTGACTGTCTAGTACTATACGTACCAGTTGACATAGATTGGATTCTTCGCCCATATTAAGCCCATGGCCCACGTGGATAGTGTCATGCTAACACAAGTGTGAGCCGATAATCGAAACCCGAATCGATATCCACCCTGATCAGCCAAGACTTCCATCGTGCGGCATCACAATCCTTGGAGATGATAAAAGCACTGACTTGCACAACGGCTGCCCCCGCAACTCATTGCGCAGGTCGTATAAGCAATCAAAGAACACCACGATTCGAATGGAAGTCGAATGCGTGGCGCATTCCTCAAACGGGATGAATGCGGAGGAACCCAGTTCCTAATTTTCGATATTGAAGTGCGTATGGACTGTTAGAAGACCTCAATCTGGGCTGGGAAGACAGCCCCTACTTCCGTAGTGTGTTGTTATTTGTTGTGTTTACGCCTTTGAAAACTAGAAAGAACGTTTGCGAAGTACGGTAGCGGGTGTGACTTTCATATAGCATTACTTACTAGTAATCTATCAATCGATACCGACTAATAGGATGGATCGTGATGGTGTGGCTGTGTCCGTCAGTGGGGCGGTTGCGATGGGACGACGTGCGCATCGATCCATCGATTGGTACAGCCGCGCCGACAATGATTACACGACCTCCTGCGCGATGGTTGTGGCGGCTGCCCATGACGGCTACTACTTACCCGAGGAAGTAACGGATTTCATGGACCCTAACTCTTCCAGTCCTTCATCATCTCTTTTCGAACCTCATCATGCTTTCCATTATGCTCTTGTTATCTCCATCACCTTGTCTCATTCATTCTTCGTGCCCATGAATTCCGAAGAATGAAGTTCCTTTTGGAGTTGGTTATTCCCTTCATGGAAGGCCGCCAGGCATCAGGCTCCCATTTGGTTTCTTCGTGGCTGTTGAGAGCGACCCCGACTCCTGCATTACTTGCGGGGGTGGAAGTGCAAGACAGTGTTTTGATTCTCTTGCAAAGGTCTCATGCTAACCCACCGATCTCTCAGACAGCTGTCAGGCTTGTCGAGCTCGGTCGAGTTCCAGTACAGGGACGGGACTGCATAAATTAATAGCGACACTTGATTGCAGGTCTCCAACTCCGTCTTTCAAGCCCAATGTGAGCCCCTTGTAAAAACCTTACAGCACATAGTTTCCACCAGCTCGCTACACCTTGACTCACCTAGATAAAGGTGAAGTACTGGGGGAGGAGCGAGGGGAAGCCAGTAGTTATGGTGCTTCCAAAGCTAAAAAAACCACATATGATCCTCCTCCACTCTCCAAATCATGACAATTTTTCTTCAACGGCTCTTCCTTCCTTCCATTTTTTTCAATCTTCGATCAATCTTTGATACAAACGGAATGTAGGCAGTTGTGTTTGCTGTTTCTGTTACACTTCTACTGGCTTAATTGCTGGCATTTGTTAAACAGATGTTTCTGAAGTTTCTGAATCCTTTTTTCGTCTCATGTTTCAGTAACTCTGCCTCAGAATCTGGTCTTTGTAAGCCGGTAATTGTTCTCATTATGTTGTGAGACCACTAAAATCTCAAAATGCGCTTCAAAAAAGTGGTTTTGGAAAAGGTAAAGGCTCTTTTTTTTGGAATGACATCTTCAAAAGTACAAAGGAAAGAGGAAACTGGCTTTGCTCGTAGGAATACCGCTTCCTACACAA
>UZAF01017419.1:18960-43143 GCA_900617895.1 Haemonchus placei
GGGAGGTCATGTAAGGTAGAAGTTTACGGTAAATTTGAGCAATTTTTTTTCCTAAATTTTTCGCATGAATGCTGCCTTTTTTTCAAAAAAAGGAAATCGCCAGAAGAGGGGCAGGAAAAGAGAGGAGGAATCGTACTTGAATGAACATTCTGGAAAACTCGTACCGGCGTTGACTTCAACAATAATGACTTTGTACGGTAGCAGTTTTCCAACAGTTCCACGTGTAGGGAACCGTTACCGTCAAAAAGTCGTTATAGCTACAGTCTTTATGGTGGTCGTCGTTCAGTGGGTGGCCGTTGACAGACGACGTGGCCTTTCATACCTATGCCCATGGTTATTTATTTTTATGGAATCGTCGCTCTTTCCCATATATCACCGAACATTGCTGGGGAACTCGCTTGGGCATTGTCCCGAATCCATTGCGTCTAGGGAATTTTCATCGCTTCAAAAGTAAGTGTGGCTTTCTCATACGGTCTTTGATGGTAATTCGTTTCCAGGGAGTTTTTCCATCTCACCTGATCCCCCTCCAAGGAAAAAAACAAGAAGGAACTCTTACTAACTGACTGTCTATTGATTCCGTACAAATGACAAGAACTACGAGAGTGGGCACCCATATGTGTAACATTTGGGCTATGAATGGGCCCCATATTGATCGGAAGCCAATTATAAACCCTTTACATTCGTAGTCAGTCGTCATTGTCAAGCACCCAATTCGTTCATATGGAGACAGCCCCATATCTCGAGCGTTTGACTACGCTAACGACCCTCACTTACACTTGGCACTACTCCACTCACTTCTGCTATGAATTGTCAATTGCCGTTTGTGAATCAGCACGATGTTATAATGCTCATGTGAATCCGTAAACTACAGTAGTACCAAGGATACTGTACACTACCGTAGTACTCCATACAGCATGTGCTTATTTCATTATGCTAAGAACGTACCTATTTTCGTGCCAAACGATTATCGATCGAATTGCTGTTGTTGATTCTTATCTCTGATGCCCAAGATAACCCATCAGTCGAGACTGTAACCTTCACCACAAGGCGGAATCGATGTCGTACCGCCTATAAAGGGGGTCGAGATAAGGATGAGCTAATCGGGATCCTCTAGCTCTTAAAACCAACTCAGATCTCTGAATACTTTTGTTTAACTCAACTCGTGGCCTTCTTGATGAGAGGCTTGATTGGGCTATTTTGACGTTCTCCTCGACATTCGTTAGAGTTTAAAATAGGAAAAGGATAAATGAGATTCGCCAGCCCCCATAAGGAATCAAGTTGAATTTTGGAGAGGTGAGCGCTAAAATTTCGGTCTTTCGGAGCCTTTCAATTCCAGAAAGGCTCCCAGGAATTGAGTTGAATTGAGCAATTTTCGTTATACCCAGGTTGAAGAAATGTCGAATACGAATAATTTCACAGAACTGGCTACATACTGCAGTCTTCTCGTATATAAACCTCATCCGTACTTTGGGCTCTGTACCTTCACCGGAAGCGTTTTCTTCATGCATGCAAATGCTTTGGAACTGCTAGGTTACAGCCTATTTTTATTCAGGGCTATAATATTATAAAGATAAATCATAAATTTTGAGAAATCACAGCAGCGTGTTATGTTGCTCACTGTATAAAAATGCCAAATTAGTTATTACTTTTGGAACGAAATTACTGAATCAGACTACTAAAATTACCGACCCAAATTACTTATAATTTGACTTGGAATTTTTGTTTTCAAAGCTGATTGGATTACGTAAATTTAACTGGTAAATTATATTTATTTGTGCTGGATTATCACCACAACGATTGCACCGTCTGACTGCGTGACCTTATATGCACTCTTTGGAAACCGTGCTCTTACACAAAGCCCATCCTAAGATCCACCATAAGCTTTTAAAGGATCAAGAGAGTAAACGACCAGCGATATTATGCTGTATATCATCGAAAGCTCCTCTATTCGAAGTCCTCTTCCACTTTTTATGCAACTGATGATGTACTCCCTTTATAAATAGACCATAGTTGGCAAACTTCCTACTTCTCACAGAAATCAAGAAGATGGCTAATCAAAGTGAACCGTTCCTCCAAGAAGTATCTCGTGCCTGACCGCCAGAGCGACTAGAGTGACAGAAATCGAGTAGGGGAACTAAAAGACTTTAACACTCACACTAGTTGCGAAGGTTTCCTTCAGAGCACATGCCAAGATTGGGAAAAAGGTCTCTATCATCTCGAATTGTGTTAACCAGCACCTTCTGCGTCACCATCCAATCCAAGGTTATAAGACTATCCATGCGTTACCAAATTCTTTAAAAAAACATAATGGCATTCTCCGAAATGCCGAACAACTTCACATTAAGTGAAAATGACACACGAGGTAAAAACGTGGTTTTGCTTACCAACACCCCTCCAGAAACCGGAACAGAATGACACCTGAAAACTTTCTATTACGAAGAATATTTTTCGGATTTCTTTTTCATCAACATCTTAACCTTCAGTATTTCCGTACTTACCTTCGCCTGTACCTTTACGAAGGGGTGCTACACAAGAATACCGAGCTATGGGCGAGAGATCCTTTGTCCTTGGACGGGATTCGAACTTGTGTCTATACTATTAGACCAACGGGTCACATCTATTTTAGGCACTGTAATTATCCATTACACCGCCTTCATCTCGATACCTACCCCAATTTCTCCAAAGCACATCTACCTTAGTACAGTCCTCACCAATGACGAAATCAGCCGGTTCCTTGAAGATGTAAACATTGATAGCTCTCGCTTGATTTGCTGTGATAAACGAGAGTAAATAGAGTAACAAAGACCAGTTCCTGATCAGTGATAACCAGATCAATGCCTGATCAATGCTAGCCTCGATTTTCGTCGGTATCGTCGTGCGATCGTACTTATGGGTGTTTTTTTTATCCAAACAGCTTTAAGGTAGAAGATGTCGGAACGACGTATTGATGTAAACCGCAGCAACTATTCGGTTATCGATAACGAATTTGGTAATATGCGTGACCGTTTCGAACAGGAAATGCGTCGTGTTGAAGATGAAATGAAACGTCTTCGTTCTGAATTTGAAGGTAAACGTTTTCTTCTTTTCCCTCGGTGTCAGTCTCATGGTGTTGCGAAGATCGCTGTTTTTCACAAACTTCACCACTTAGTCCTATTCAAAGCTTCTTCTTCCTTCCTGGGTTGAATTATTGTGGGCTGCTCCTCTATGACGTCATCCCCTAACCTCCCATGTCGTTCATTTTTATGTGTCCCAAATTATGTGTCCTCTCATTTGTAATGGAATGTTCAGCTGACTATGAGGTGCGAGGTGGAAAAATCGATTTCCCTACGGCTCTCTCCATAAAAACATCTAAAAGGAACGGCAGCAGCTGCTGCTGCAGACTCAAAATTCCACGTTCTATGTGCTTCTGAGATTTCTTCGAACTCAACTTTTAGTATCGCCATTCTGAATATCGATTGAAAATGAATTTGTAAACAAAATAGTAAATAACAAAAATATCCATGCGAAAATAGCAATTTGAGTTCATAAAAATGACCTCCTGTGATTGAATTAAGGCTTTTGTGAGACTCTTAGAGGCAATTACGAATCGATATCGATCGCTCAGATAGATATCGATTATCGATGCATTGTGGCCGTTCGATTCACCAATTTCATTAGACCAAGGGAGAATTCAAGTCCCCAGAGGGCAGAAAGAAAAGAGCTGAAAAATCTCCTGCTAAATTGAGCTTTTCATCTACTTCCGCAAATTTCTCCGGCCTCCGCTCGGTTTTTAACCCTCTCCAATTGCCTTTAGGATGAACAGGTCGCTGTTTTGAAAAATATGTGAATAAATAAATATGTAAACATTCTTCATGGCAGTAAACTATCTACATCTATCTACCTCCTTTCGTTACTGTCTAAAATTCAATTACCTTTTTCAGGCTATAGACCAGGAGCACATCCTCCATCAGCTATATCTAGCAAGCCTTTCGACTCATCTCTGTCACCTCCACTTCGCCATCAAGAAGGTTTCGGAGCTCCTCCTTCTTCATTTGGTTCGTTTCACAGAATCTCTTCTCAGAGTTCTTTACATCTCGAGCACTGCTGTCTTCCTGCGTTCAGAATAGGCGGACTATCCATCCGTAAAATTCGCTTTGTCCCTTGATGTGCTCTTAGTAACTCTCCCTTGTTTACATTCTTTGCTGATGACCCATCACACTTAAAAGCTGATGAAATCAGGGCATTGATAGATATTGAATTGAAGTGGTAACAGCTGATAAGGGATCGTTACGAGGAACGGCCATTCGAGCGTCGCTGATTGGGTTACGTCCTTCATGATGACATCAGAGAGCTTGCTCCCTTCAGTGAGTGGGTGAAAGGGGGATATCGATAGAGGGCGGACCAAAAATTATATCTGACTAAAGTTGCGGGACTGTGGGGGACTGGGTATATGTTCCATTTGATTCGTTATACCCTTTCCCCCTCCCCCTCCCTGCCATGGTGCTTTATTACGTTCTCTGTAACGTTTAAGTAAAGAGGGGAGGGCATTACTATCGTTCGAGGTCGTTTCAAAAGTCTTGATTATTCTCAATTAAAGTAACACCAATCAATAACGTAGTCGTTTGGAACCCCGATGACCTTCGCCCATACGTGAGCACCTCTTCAATGACGAGTTTTTCCAAAAATCGAACGACTGCGCATTGAAGAAGTAGTCGACCACGATTGCCCAAGCGGTTTCCCAAGCAGTGCTTACTCAGGGAAGCGGAATAAATTCTGTTGGCCGCAAATTTAGAGGTTAAGGCTGAAAGCTGCACAGGGGACCACTTCCGATTCTGACTGCAGTAACCTTCGCTGGCGGCTTCCCGAAGCTTCGTTCGTAGACATTCTTGCCATATGTAAATGGCAGATGTTTGCGCAGCTCTCGGGCACTTTTCTCGAATTTCTCCTGCCGTTTCTCCGGGTTGCTATTTGCTGTGGAGCGCAGAAGTTGTTAATCACCGTGATGCGGGCTCGTCTAAAGATCACTTCCATTAGAGAACTCCAGAGAATTATTGTGTACACAGCTTTTGGAACAATCTGATATCAAGTGATAACAGATGATAACGAGTGAGAAACCTAAATCAGGTCATGAATGTCCTAAATAATTAGAATGGTCCGGTTCGCTACCGAATGAATCAAACTTGGCCGACTGGTTTCTGAAATTCATTGAAACGGCTCTACGGCTGAGCTATTTCTGCATGCTCTGATCGAATATCCTACCGATTGCTAATCAATCAATAGAGCATGCTATAGAAATTGCTCAATTACTCGAAAATGGGCATGTTCCAGGCCGTTCTGATTTGATGTCACGTCCTATGTACGATCCTTATTTGGACAATCTCAAGAGCCCTCTTATCAAAGACGAAAGCGATGGCAAAACTCTGCGACTCAGGTGAATTCAATAATTTTTTTATCGATTCTTCTGTTAAGAAATTTAAGAGAAATTCAAATTATTACAGGTTCGATGTGGCTCAATACAAGCCAGAAGAGGTGACCGTCAAAACTATCGACAATCGTCTTCTTGTACATGCGAAACATGAAGAGAAAACACCACAACGCACTACTTTTAGAGAGTACAATCAGGTAAAATCTCAATGTTACTTAGTTTCGCTTATTCCTCACCCCTAAAATTGAGAGGTGAGCGCGACAATCGTTCTTAGGCCCTCAAAAATCATTTTCCACCAAAGAATACCCTCGTTTCCCACATATGTGCGACCTACCACTTGTTCATCATTGAATGAACAGCTACTGAATAGAATTAATCCACATTTCGTAACCAGTGAGATTTCCTACAGGTACACTGCTGTGTACTGGCACTAGTTCCTTACTGCCCTTGAGTACCAGGTCAACCAATAGTTCCATTTTCAATTCTTGAGCTCTTTCATAACATTATGTACTTCCGAACAAATTGACTTTCAAAATATTAATATTTGTTGTAATATATTCGTTATGTCATATGTATCAGATCGATACCTGTACGATGCTGTTCGTTTATTATTTGTTTATTTATCCTTATTCATTTATTTACGTAACGTATACGCTTGATTCCGTGCTAAACCCGAAACTTGATCATATTATCAGTCGACCACCGTATTATGATACCTATCACTTCATCTGTTTACTACTATTACTAACTATGACCTCTGATACTACCTTTTAGAAGAAGTTAACAAAGAGCATCAGAGGTGGTAGTTACTGGCTGCTTTCACAGTCCGCGATTTGGTCGGGCGGCTAGTCGCGCGACCTGTCGCGACCTATCGAGCGAGCGACCGATCACTCGGCGGCGCCCATGGCTAGCGCCACCTCGTCGCTTGGTCGTCCACCAAATCGTGGGCTATGAAAGCAGCCACTCAGACTATTGACTATTTGGCCATCTGAAATAATGGGCTTATCATTACCTGAACAATGTAGGTTTCTTGATTGAATCTAGTGATACGATTCGAACTTTGATCCACAACCATGTGTTCTTCGGGTGACTCTTTCTGCCAGCTCCTTGATTTGAATGAAAATATACCAGTCTGAGGTCTCTTCTTTCTTAACCCTCTCTCTCCTGAAAAAGTATTCGGAAAGATTTCGAATGAAAATCATACTTTTGGGTTTTTTACACATATTTTTGATTCTTTACTTTGTATCTCCATTTCCGTCATCTAAATGATTTCAAATGGAATTTTTTAGGAGTTTCTACTTCCTCGTGGAACAAATCCTGAGCACATTTCGTCGACACTTTCAACTGATGGTGTTCTAACCGTTGAGGCACCGCTACCACATTTGGCGATTCAACAGTAAGCACATGAACACACTTAAATCTAAAGGATCATCTAGGAACATATACAATGATGACTACATTGCACGATGGAGCTACAATGTGCTTGGATTCTTTTTTTTTNTTTTTTTTTCTTATAAAGCCCACTTTCATGCTTATCATCATGTCTACATTGATGTTTGCTTCAATTTGAATGAGAACTTCAAATAAAACCCCCTTTTCACATCCCCGACCAGCCCAACCCCCCACCCCCCTACCTCAATCGTAGTGCATCGTTAACGCTTCTCGAGTCTCTAGAACCATACCCATTCATTTCTCTTAGCTCCCTCCCTTGGAATTTTCCATAATCATCTGTGTGCGTGTGTCAAATTGAAGTTCTTTTGTTATTGCAATCTAATGGGCTGATACACACAGTGTTAAATTTTTTAAACTAATTTTGTTAAACGAATTATTGCTAGACGAATAAACCCATACGATCAAAACATATGCATATATTTTAGTATTCGATATTTTAGAATACTTGTTGAGATAAACATTGGGAGCATTGCACACTGATTTGTAATTGAATGTCCTTTTTTTCCCTACAAAAAAGATTAATTCTATTCCAGCTCAATTTCAATTCTACTCGAATGATACATGTTCAAAACCTTCCAGGTGGATCTGTTTGAGGTGGAGCTTGGTGGTTGCATTGTGCGGTTCAAGATCTGTCAGTAGGGACCATTGAGAGGCAGTGTACGGTAGCCCGCACGAGTGGNGGGGGGGGGGGGGGGGGGGGGGGTTACAAGACTCCGTATTGCATAAACACAAAAAACAGTTTTTCAAAGAACTCAAAAAACTCAAAAAAATGTATTCGTGTGTAGAATTAAAATTGAGAACAGTCTTATTCGTTTCAATAATCAAAATGCCTGTAGAGCTTGAAATCATACCGGAAGCCAGATGGCAATCAAACCACTCACATTCCAGAGGTTTTCTTGGCGTAAATCGCTTTGTAAAATGGGTAGTCGCAGAGAGCGGTCACGACGCTTGCAGACGTCAGCGCATTATGTTCGCTGAAATGTTAGAATGTTTTAAGTGGAATAGAGGGGATTTCTTCTCAAAGAATCAGCGGAAGACATTGAAAGGGACTTCGAAGTTGAAAATTTCGGATAAAAAACATCAACCTTCTTTACGAACAAAAAAATTATGACGAGTTCGTCTGCTGAGTTTTTTCTCAAAACTTTCCAATGCAAACGAAATTTTCAACCGACACAAAAAGAAGGAAAGATAAAGGTTCACGGAAAACTCTTTACGTGTCCTTGCTTAAAAAATCTTCGCACTAGGTAAATTTTTTGGGATAAGGCGATACGTTCAGTAAAAACCGGAGTGGCCTTGCGCGGGGAGGACAGAAGAGGGCGAATGAAAGTGATGGCTATGTAAAAACGAGTCGACAAAGATCCTGCACAGGGGGCAAAGGAGGGGTTGTTACTATAGAAAAATCCAAAAAATAGAAAAGTCCTTAGGTGGCCTCCAACACCTCACGTAACCTCCGTCAATAGCAGCGAGTGGAAGCCAGTAAATAAGAATCATGAGAAACAGTACAACGCGGGAATGGGGATGTTAGTAACGGTCTGAATGCGACTAGACCGTGAGAAAAACGAGGAAGCCAGGACGGTCATACAAACAGCCTCTGACCAGCATCTGTAGGCACATACCAAGAAGAGAGCGCTCGTTGAGGGAAGCAAAGAAATTCAAAGCCCTAGGTAAGCGACTACAAAGAGCACCAAAAAGAGGGTTTCTAATGTTTTTTAAATGAAGACAAGCATACATATTTACATTGTTCCTCTGTAAGGATCACAACATTTCAGTACCCAGCTCTTACAATTAGTTCCTACCCTGGAAATGTTTCTAAAAATTAGCCGTCACGATCAGGCTGAAGCTCCCCGAATGTATAATCCATTAGTTATTTCAGGCACCGGCTTTTTCTAGACTAATCCAAACTTTTCGAATCTGACCGAAATCCTAGCGCTAAGCATGGGGCTTTCGGATGCGCCATGACCTGCGAACAAAAAAAAATCTGCTTGAAAATCTGAACGGTTGCTGCGTTCCGTGAACCTCAGTTGTCACTGCCTACGTCATAACATCGAATAGCTTAACAGCTGACTGGCTCGATATTTTTGCGAATGCAATGTTGCATCAAACAGCTGGTTTACTGCCCCCTCGGATAGCGTGAATATCAACAAACTCTTTCATTTTCACCAGGCCCTTTTAAAGGATGCCAAACACTTCAGCATACAGATAATAAAATAGTAATACGGTGTAAGAAATGATAATTTAACGGTCAAAATAAAGAGTGCAAGTAAATAAACATGGAACAAATAGATATCAATTGAAGAGAATATGAGAAAAAGTAGAACTGCCATTATGTAGATGACTCACCCCTATGCAGGAGAAGCCGCCTCAGTCAATGGACCTGCTTAAAGCAGAGCACAGTGCAATGGGACATATCTGCAACGACTATAATTAGCTCCATTGAAATCACGAACTAGAAGTGAATATCACACGATAACTAGAAGGAGATTGAAAGTTTCAAAAAGGTCATTCCACTCATTAACCACACTGCTATCCTCTTCCCACTTTGCCATAATAGCAGATACAACTTCTGGAGAGCGCCAGGAATGGTACGCATAACAGATATGGTGACTATGGCGCTACCTCTGCACCAGAACTGACCATTTCAGTCTAAGGCAGATTACCAAAAATCGACTACCTCAGAAAAGGTAGGTGAGGAACGTAAGGCCGTTTTTCCTGCTCATTTGATTCCGGGATCATCACACTTCAATTTCTTACCACCCCAACACGTGCCTAAGCTATCGAGGAATGTTTCTTTCGCCAGCGCTATAGATCATACATTCTCGCAAAATATCTAACACACTACTATGTTGAAGAATGTCCTGTAGGACTTTTGTGTCCCGACTGGAATTAATAATAATCACGAACAAGCGTTGCAACACCAGTCAGAGAAACCATGCACGATCACTAGTTACGACATGCGAAAAGAGGCCACTACCGTCAGTTCTTACCAGTCACTTATTCGTAGTATGCATTCCACTGTGATGAAACTTTTGTGATCAACAAAAAATTCCACCATCTATCACCATGAAATACGGGCGATAACTTTTTCAACTGCAATAAACCCTGTAAAAGCTGTTCCAAAAAAATCATATCGATTTTGATTGGTTGTGAAAAGGGATCTGAAAGTACTCACAAATAGAATCACTACTAAGATAAGAGATAGTAGGACTCCATAAAAATGCAGACATGAAGAAAGAGTGGGAATCAATATTTATTGAGTCTCAGCGAAGCAAAACATAGTCTTTACATTCAGAGCAAATGGAACAAGAACAACTACAAACGCTTTAAGATAATCCTTCATAAAAGAGTCATAATGAGATCCATAATCTAAGGAAGGATATGAGACCTCAGAAATATCTTTTGAGATACTACCGCACATTAGATCTGTAGCAATTGATATTTTACTGAATTTCTACACTAATAACTGTTAACTAAATAGCTATGAATCTGCGAAAAATTTCCTCCAAATTAAACCTTAAGGGCGAACCCAGGCTTCATAAATATGGGCTCTCTTTGAGTCACATCAGGCGTCGGCACTTTTTGAAGCAACCTGAACGCCCCAGTTCCTAGCGATATCGGAACGCCAAGAATGATACATTCGGAAACGCCACGAATCTGTAGAAAAACGTTTTTTTTTGAAATAACTGGGTATCGTTCTATTGATAGCTAACTCACTGAATCTTTCTGCGAATAAAATGCTGCCTCATACAAGTGGTCCATCGTCTTCTCGAATGATGCCAGCAACAGCACAGAATCCTTCATTTTTGCCAACCCATTTCGAGTGATGCCAAGCACCTCACCGCTGAAGGAAGAGAAAAAAGTGGAAAATGCAAAATAAAGTGAATGAAGGCAATGCCAAAGAATAGATAGACAAACAAATAAATAGCGAACAGATATGAAATTTTCGGAATTTCGAGAGGAAAGGGAACATACCGGTAGGTCATCACATCAGCCAACAACATTACATGTCTTCTATCCAATCCGATACCATGAGCCTCCATGGTGCTGAGGATTTCGTTTATTATACATGTCCTTGCCGCTTCGATTCCCAGTACCTAGGAACAATGTAAGTGAAATATCGTTCAATGAAACCCTGTCAAATAAGATCATAATCATCGGGCGGGCATTCCCAACAAGCGCATGGAGTGGCTTCGGTATGGTAGTGATGTAGAGAAAATAAGTAATCTATGAAGCCATTATTTACCGACCCAAAAAACGAACGTCTACCAAATAGTGGGTGGAGTTATTGATGATGGGCGGAGATTCCGAAATAAGCACTCTGACTCTAATGGTGAGCCTTCCTCACCCACGCAGTTGTCGCCAACAGGCTAACGACACCTACTACGTATATTGATGGAATCGATTTTACAAAACACTGTTATCCATGGCCATTTACTATTATCTTTGCCGCAACCTCACAAAGGAACCACGAAGGACTTTGCAATTTATATTCACTTACAAACTGTAATATATATCTAATATAGCCACATACTTCGGCCACCACAACAGCATTGTTAATGTTCGTATGATGTGGATCTACTCCAATCTGCGACAAAATACCACGGAAGTCGTTGCCTTCAGCGACAATACTGAATTCGTCGCCATGTCGCTCATCCGCCTGCACCACACAACGTTTTATATTCGGTAAACCTAAAAGTAGAAATAGTCAAAACCTGCTTGATACAGGGGTCCATCGCAGGCTAGTAACAATTCTTAGCAAAGTTGGTGACCGTTTCTATCCCTTCAAGCTTTTGAGCAACACACTTTCAGTGGTTTTTTTTTTCTGACATAGGAATAGTTAGCTGTCTTGAGAATAATTTACGATTCTAGTTGTTCCGGACTTCGAAAATTACCAAATTGATGGGTTCAGGCAGAAGCTGTTGAAAATCAACAGCTGCACTCCAATGGTTGCTTTCAGACTTCAACGACCGACCCATTGCGGCGGCGCTGGCCATGTGTCGACAACGCAGGAGACTAAGAGATTACGCGCCCTAACGAGTCACGGGGCCTTCAACGCAATCTGACCAGCGTTGTCAACAAGTGACCAGCGCCGCCGCAATCGGACCGTCGATCGGTCGTTGAAGTCTGAAAGTAGCCTCACCTTTGACGATGACCTTCTGCAACGATTGCTTCATGATTTGCATTGTGATCGACATGCTGCATTTGATATCTGTCGGTGGCCGAATTACCATCATTGATTTGCCGACAACAACTATCTAAACGTCAACCTTCTCATCAGTGATTTTACACTTCTTTTTAGAACTGAAAGGAGTTATCTAGATATAGCACATTATAGTTACTGGGATCTAGTTTGCTGCAGCCATACCACCATTAGTGAAATGTCAAGCTGCGATTCAGTAGCTTCTACGGAGCTCGACAACCCACCAATGACATGTATGCTAGGTCCACCTCTCAGCAGCAATGTGCCAGCTCTAACTACAACCATTAATGGGATATTTCTCGAAGTATAAATTCACCTGCGATGTCTTGAATGCGAGAAAACTTTTTGAAGAAACGATGCTCTGCACAATGCTAGACGTGGTTACCTAGACTATATAATTACAAGCAGAAAATTGAACATGGACAATGATGCGATTACTTACCTCCAGATTGAGTAATTTGATACGCTTCGCACTCAGTTTCAGGAGTAGGAATGCTGTATCAGGTTTAATAATCTCTTCGATGTAATCGCATATCTCTCCTGCAAGAAACTCCTTGATTAAAAAAACACAATCATGAAGAATCAAAATTATCTTACAACAGTTCTCTTCGTAAAAACTACTGTGAAAGGAGGAAGGAAACTACAAGAGATCCAGGTATGCTGCACGCTTGTGCTGTTCGTAAGAATCGGACCTATATGCTCTTAGGACCGGCAACAAGGAAAAACAAAACAATCGCATTCAGTAGAATAGTTTGATTCGCTTCATGCCGAATAAGTTATTAAAACAGACGAAACAAATCAAAGTCTTCAGCAGCTCTAGGAAATATTCCAGGGGTAATCCTACGGACCACTAAGGAATTAGCATTTGGGAATGGGTACTCGATGTTAGGACAACATAAGTAACTTCAGCATCTACCAAGTGTAGTGACGTCGATTCGTGCCTTCACCTTCCTAGCCAACTTTTCATCTCGGTTATTGAAGACTTTGGCGGTGATGATCGGAGTTGATATCTGGTTACAATTCTGTATATATGAGAAGGAGAGAGAAAAAGCACCAGTAATCTTACAGCCTTCACTGCATTAATGATCTCTTTGATACGCGGCACCCCTTGTGTAATGTTCATCGAAGCAACTCCAGCGAAATGGAACGTCTTCAGCGTCATCTGCGTCGAAGGTTCACCTGGAAAATAGTATTGAATGCCCTCTTCTAAAGAGCTGAGTGAGATAAGGGCCGCTTAGCGAAAATGGTCCTTAATGGAATCACACCCTGCTAATCACTGATTTTCGGATGCCGATTGAATATTGTTGCAGTTGTACGACTAGATTGAGTCAACGAAGTGACCTCCTTAGCCCTCGTATGGTTTTACCCAGTCAATTAGCATTTAAAACCCTGTCAGGACGTCGAGTAAAAAAGGATGCATGCGATGACAACTGGGGACGCGGAAATCTACATTTCCTAGCTACTCATTTGGTTTTCATGGTTTTACGTTTCATTTATAGTAAATTACTGAGGCACCATCAAAAACAGCTTCCTAAGCCACCACTGCCTGCAAGTCTCGAGGGTAGGAGTGGAATTTGTATTCCAGGCAGTAGTTACAGTTATGAAGGGAAAAATGATATCAGGGAGGTATGCAAGACGGAAAGGTCAGACTACATGAGGCCGAATAAGTGAGTTAAGTCAAAAATTGATGAGTAACCCACCTATACTGGTCGCTGCAATGGCGCCCACTGCGCTCCCAGGTTCCATGGCAGCCTTTTTCAACTTTCGACAGCATGTTTCGAGGAATGCTATGAATTGAGAGCGAGAGGCGCCGTGAACTTGCACTTGAACCTTCCTAAAAAATAAACTAACGATACATTTACACGTGAATCCCTAAAGACAACATTCACAGCGGTCTACACTTTGAGTATGCAAGCTACCACGAGCTTTGGCTACATCGCCTCGCATCTCTCCAGAATGAGATGAATGCTGGAACCCTAAAGGGGAAAGCGGCCACAGAATTGTGAACGTGCATCGATCTCTCATGTCAACTCGATTAAAGACAATTCAAGAAATGTAAGTGCGTGTATCTCAGCGCAGCAGTTACAATGGACATGTCTAGAGTACGATGACCAGCCTTCCATCCATCCGGGGTCAGTTAATTGGTACCAGTCTCGTCTGGGAGGATAAAAGCACTGACTCGTACATCGGCTGGCCACGTCATTGTATAAGTCACATACGCATTCAATACGCCACCATGATTCTGAATGGAAGTCAAATGTATGGGCGCATACCCTAGACGGGATTGATCAACGCCCTAGGACTTTATCCTTTTATCCTTTACATATCAACAGCTGACTTTCGCCTTCACAAACCACCAACGATGTGTACAAATAAGCAGTTGGAGTATAATAAGATCAGCATAGACGCATCCTACACTAACTTACATAAGGAGCACGCCGAAGCAAAAAAAATTGTTGAAGAAAGATTTTCTGGCCAACAGAATCATGAAAACAAAATAAAATTCCTAACATCTTTTCTACGACTTCTAATACGATTCGCTAAAGACTCCAATCCAAAGTTACGCATTACCTGAATTTTTCCTGGCTACAGCACTGTGCACACATTCCTGTTCGATTTTTGGGAATTCTAGAACATCGATTGAATGAGGCCAATTTCAAATCTCTAACACCATAAAAAATCAGTAGATGACCTAATGACAAACCATCTTTGAACAGTTAATGAAGTTACGAAAAATCATCGAAATAGGAGACATTACAACTTTCTACTGTATCTAGATAAAAAAAAAGCAAAATAAGAAAAGTTGCAAAAACACGAACCCGTTCGGATGGTCGCGACAGAACCTCGAGATTTTGTTAACAGACATAATCTTCTCGATAATCTCTCTCACAAAAGTCTCCAAAGGACATAGGAATCCCGCAGGAGCGTTTTTCAATTCAGCATCAACAAGGGCTCTATAAAGTGCCTGAAATCTTATCTACATTAGAAACATCACCGAAATGGAATTCACAGAGTTCCTATTAAGTTGTACTGAAATATTAAATAACTTCAACCCGCTCAAAAGTGGTCAACTTAATGAGGAAGTGAAGCTGCATTAGCATAAACATGGTTCAGACTCATGAACTGCGCAACTGACCAGGCGGCCGAGCCGCCTGCGCTGCGGAATGCTCCAGTTAAATAATGGAATCACATTTACCTCCATATCATTGCGATTCAGATCCTCATCGTTGTTGAATGGAATCGTATTCCGAATGCACTCCAATTGATGGGTCAAGTCTAGCGCATGACAATCGTTTGTTTCCATCAATGCAGGATCTAAAAAAACTAGATTTTGATCATCAAGCCAATGTGCTTTGGAAATCTATGGTTGCCCGAATTGAGAAGAACTGTGTCTCATTCAGTAAAAGGCAATGGAAATCAAAACTTGTGCATTATATATGAAAGGGATGATTAGATGATCTGAATTACATGGACTTTTAGGCGAAAAAGCTCAGTCCAAAGTAGCCTTTCACATTTTTCTTCATAGCATTGAACTTACTGGACTCATTCATTTGATGGGAAAGCTAAGCAATTGCTTAACTGACGAATTTTTACACAACCAGGCGCGCTCATCCTAATAAAGAGTGCTTGAACCACTGCCATCATTCTGTCAGTACTGCTAGTTCCTATTCAAAGTCAAGTATACCTCTTGCTCTAATATTATAAAACCTTCATAGCGCCATGGCTTATAAAAATAAGAAACCATCTGAACAGTTATTATCGAATGGATCGCGCTCCATTACGGTACCCCACTAACCTTTCGAGCCCATGGAGCTTCGTTTTCAACACTAATCTTGAATCTCTATGAGGATTGGATAGTACGTGATAATAACAATGATGAACGGAAGGGATCAGTTTATCCAATAACCTTTAAGATAATTCGTTCTTCCTCGCCTCCGTACCTACCCTTCACTTATGTCTGTAACAAGAAGGAGAATAACAAATTCACATGAAGAAACACAAAGTGAGACTGAATTTCCAGAAAAGTATCGGTACCGTATTTTGGAAAATGGAAAATACGAAAAAGAAAGTGTCCAGCAAAACTTCCATAACGAACCTAGTCCATCATCTCCAAAAACAAACTCAACAATATCACCACACGAAGAGCGGATAGTACCATCATAGCTTACGCAGAGATCCTCAAAGATTCTGCTCGTTAGCACAATCTCGTACAAATTTTCATGCAAAGAGCGTCACCTCTAAACATTTCACCAGCCGTCTCTGCATGTAACCCGTTTCAGCCGTTTTCACAGCGGTATCCACAAGTCCTTCGCGGCCAGCCATAGAATGAAAGAAAAACTCAGTGGGAGTTAGACCCGAAAAGAAGCTGTTTTCCACAAATCCTTTGGCTTTCGGTGTTTTTTCCGACTTTTCAAAGTGTGGTAGACACCGCTTCTAGAAATGTTCCGATTTTAACTAACATCTGAAAAAAATGAACTTTTAGACTACCCACATCAAATCCATCCGGTGGACGATGTCCGAATATGGCTTGCTGCCCCACACATGCAATCATTTGAGATATATTGATGAATGACCCTTTAGAACCACAAATCGCCATCGTTAAAGGCGAGTTATACCTAAACAACAGAACAGAGAACTGAAGATGTCTTGACTCCCTCTCTGGAACTCTAATTAAATCCTTACATTGATAAGTTTATTATACAAGACTCTCCAGCTTTATCACGAATCGAGGAAAGCTCTCGGAGAATTAATGCTTCAAGGGTCTCTTCTTTGGCACAGCCAGGTTGAGCTTTCAGTTGTCCAGATTTCAGCTGATCAATACAATCGTGACACTTTTTGTAACCTCAAATAACCGTTATGGTTAATGATAATTGGGTGAAAAACATACGAGACAGCAAGATACCTCTCCGCAAAAGCAGTGACTTTTCCTCGAGCAGACGTAATCTGGGTTGAACATCGCCAACTCCAATAGAAAAGCCACGATTCGAAAGAAAAGTAGATGTCATCCGGGACAATCGCCATCTTGAAGGGACAAAGTAAAGCATCGCTTTGTCGGTACTGCTAGATCCTCTCAAAGTCAAGTAAAACTTGAAAAAGGACAAACAGTGCATTGATCGCAGAATCTTCACCGAAATCTCGAAGTAGAACATAAAAAATATTCGTTTTCGAGCCGGATCCTAGCAGTTTTTTATCCAGAACCCCACTCATCAGTTCACCATTACGGATAATAACGAAGGAATCCTACAAGTAATTTCAAAAAAGAGTTCAGAAACAAAATAAAAGAAAACAAGAAACAATGGAAGCAAAGCAATGATTCACCTTGGAACAAAGCTCTTTACTTGAAGTGTAGCTTTTATTTGGCACAGATAGGTTCAAATGAAGGGGTTTATAGAAATCGTCCGCAATTATCAGCCTCATCAACTGAAAGCGTAGCTGACAGATGATGGGAAACTCACATAGATTATCGCAAAGAAAAAAGAACTTACCTGTTTACCAGTCCATAGTATGGTCGGCTTCACAATGGCAGGTGTTGGTAGATGAAGTCGTGTTTGGTTTCTGGTTCTGTGGTCTATGATGGATGTGATTAGACGGCATGCCTGAACAGTATACTGTTGCGGGTCATCTCGAAGATGGACCTTTCATTATGATCGTATTGCTCCAAATAAAGGATATGAGCTTCACGATAAGCTTCTATAACTCCATCTTTTCATATGAAAACGGATACGCAGTTGACAGCCTTGGCGTCCTCACGGAGTACTGGATCGGACGAGAATCAAATCGAAACCAAATAAGTAGAATTTTAATGTTATTAAACGCGCGAGTGAGACTGACTGAGAACGCGCAAACACTGAAATTCGGTCCTCTACGGTCTCCAGATATGCAGAGAAAATATTCCATCGTTGATGGGACTGACAACTTTATATCTGATCGTTTGAGAAGATGTTATGTTCCGTACTTATGAGCCCGTTTGTTTAGCGGATATTTTTTGATACCCTTCAATTTTTACAAATTGGTTGCTCATTCACTACATAGATAGGGAATAGATTCAAAAGCGGGTCTGGATAACGGAGCTTGAATATCAGTACTTAAACTTACCTCATTGTAATCAAAGAATGTGTCTTTGTGTGTCATCAGGAACGCACCAGTGATGAAATCCTGAAACAAATTACAGGTGGTAACAATTACAGCAATTCCGTTTGAAAGTACTCATATGTTGACTGGTGCACTAAAACCTTTCAAGTAGATGGAAGCAACAATCACAATCAGTGTTGGTGAGATGGAAATCAGCGAAAAACTGATGGCATCCAAGAAACAAGCCCCTGACTTAGAATCAGTTCCGTTTGCCTTAAAGGTTCCCTGATGACCTACCAGCTTGCAATGTTATTGTGAATTTAACTGCGAACTCAAGCAGAGTATAACTGGTCGGTTGTGTTTTCAATCAATGATTCGAAAATCAGCTAACAGAGAGAGGACACAGCTATAGCCTATACCGAACATGCCCCATTTCTGGATTCGTCGCACTACAGGAAGATATTTCTGCCACGGATGAGGTATCATTTTTATGTTTTTTATATCTGCCACTTCTGGAAGTATTATCAATCAATGGGATTCATAAAGTTGGTCAAACCTCGAGTTTAATAACGACTACTAGAAAATGCTAGCTTAAATATCTCTGTCCACTACGGTGTAACACGAAATATCTCACTGAAAATGAAAAGTACGACAAAAGAATAAGCAATATTCGCACCTGAATGGCTGCCACTAACGGTTCGCCAGATCTCGGAGTGACGAGGTTACTTTTCAAACCCATCAGCGTGCTGGCCTCGGCTCGTGCTTCATGCGTCTGCGGCACATGTAAATTCATTTCGTCACCATCAAAATCGGCATTGTAAGGAGTACAAACACATTCGTTAAATCTAAAGATTCACGTACGATAGATCTGACATAACAATTTGTCAGGAATTGAACCACGAGGACGAAAACTTACCTGAATGTTCTTCCGGACATTACTCTTACACGATGGCACATTATGGAAACCTTGTGAAGGGATGGTTGACGGTTGAACAATACGATATCATTGTCGTCAAGATGACGCTCTACTATGTCACCAACCTTTAAGTTTTTGGCACAGCTCTCGCGATTACTGTACCTGAAATCAGTTGCGTACCTAGGTTCGCCTCAGTATCATCAACCAGCTGGTTCATTTGCGATTAGGTAGCTGGTATTCGGCCATTTCAGCCTATGGAACTTCTATGTTTGAATATATAACTTCTTCGATCCTCAGGGTGGCTGTTGGAGATAAAGGCCTCCAGCAGTCGCACTAAGAATCAAATATTAATATATTCACACAGAAATCTTCAGGATTCATCATGCTATAATGATTGGATGCTCCGAGTACTACCGCAGATGCAAACTGGAGCTCAAAGCACCGAACAAACTGGAAGCAAGTGGCCATCCAACTGGTCCTTACGAAAGTTCGGTAAGATAGCAAAACTTCTTTGAGTGAACAAAAAAAGAAAAAACGAGAACCCACCCCGGTCGCGATTTCTTGGGAAAAAGCAAACTTACTTGAGTAGACGTTTGACACCGGATAGACGATCAATAACGTAGTTGGCACCGGGATGAGAATCAGACCCAGAAATCACGAGCTTCTTCAAGCGTTCGATATTGTGCTCATTAACAATCTCGGGAAAAGTCAAGGTAAGCGCCACTTGGAGTGGTACACCAACTTCATCGATCCGTAAATTTGGATCAGGCGATATCACCTTAATGAATTCCTTTTAATACTGCTCACCGTTGCTACATTACTGCTCAGAATCGTTAGTAGTTTTGTTTGCGTGCGCCGCCCTATTCAATTAGTTGCGTTAGCTAGCCGATTGGTGCTTTTATCGTCTCAGACGGGTCTGGTACCAATCAACCGATCCCGGGGAATCGGAAGTCTTGGTAGGTCTGTGCGATACCAATCTGGCACTACACCTTTTCCGCCGTTAGGAGTAGCATAAAAAGCATAAGTAATTGGGCACACTAGCTCTTCTAGTGGTCCCATCGTCCGCGATGAACCTCTAACCTATCCCAATATTATCGCTTACAATGAATGTGCTCTGATAGAAACTTCCCTTCTCGTATTGGAATCTCCCACAAAACAAGGATGCTATCTATTCCGGTTAACGCCTTTTGTAAATGGTGGCGGTTTGTAGTTGGAAAACTTTTATGAGGCAGTGGAAAAACTAACAGTATGAGCATAATGTGCTGTAGCGTGAATACTTACCGTTCTAGCTGAATAATCAACTCGTTTTCCAGACAGATTTCCACGAAAACGACCTTGCTTACCCTTGAGACGCTGATTCAAACCACGGATAGGCTGAAACAAGATCACATCCTTATTTTGAGAAAAATCTGAGAGATGAATTTCAGTTCCTTTAAAACTCTACAGGATTTATGGGACTTAGTGAACTAGAAAAGTACAAATGCTTGGCAATTTGTTCAGCCAGCGAGCATTTCGTTGCTTTGAAAAGTTAGCTAGTGAACTCAAGGTAATGTAGGTCTTAAACCGTAAGATTAGACAAAATACACTGAGAATGATAGTCTAGGGAAATACAAGCATGGGACCCGCTACGCATGAAGACCTACCTTTTTCAGTTTTAGTTCTTGCGGTAGGCCAGGAAGTTCGCCATTGAAATAGAGTGCCACTTGTATCTGCCAAATTTTTCTTACATCACTCTTCGAATCAGCTTCTTTTTTGAGTGAGAAATACCTGAAGATGGTCCCAGGTCTCCATCACTGTTTTTACTGGTGCACCATTTTCCTTGTGCTTCTGAAGCACATCATTGATGAGAATAATTTCAGCAAGTTTCATAGTCAAATCGTCTTCAGTTGAACCGCTTCCCACTTCTGAAGATGTTATAAGCGAAATAACCTCAAAGAGGGAATAGATGGTGATGTACTCGTTACCTGATGGTACTGACGGTCGCACACATGCTGGAGGTACGGGAATTCTCGTCAAAAGGAGATCTTTGGGATGCTTAACTTCTCCAAAACTTAACATCAGGATTGGTATGTCCTAAAATTACATTTTTGTGCATTTCCATATTCGACTGGAAAACCAATCATGATAAGAGGAAATAGAAAAATCCATGGCGCTCACCTCGTTTGCTATGATGTCGAACAGCTTCTGAACCCGTAAAGGATTCAGGAGAGTAAACTTCGAGCGAGAAAGGACTTCAGAGATCGCGGGGTTTGCTCCCACCACAGCAGAGTATTCAGACATCTGGAAAAAGAGAGCTGGAATAACAAATAACTAATTTTATAGATGAAATTCCTATCAAAACTTATAACAACAACCCTAAGAAGGTGACCGAAAATGTCATAAAGAAAAGTTCTTGCAAACTTGGGCACAATTATTTAAAAAAATTATTATAGTCATGCTTACCTTGCATTCAGATATACCGCAACTATAAGCAATTTTCAGAACTGCTCCGGTAGCCTTACGCAAGATTCCTGAAAGCATACTTCATCTGGGATCATCAAGTTTACGGATAAGATTGCTTTAATGGTAGGATCCATGCAGGCGATACTTCAACGACACGCCAATCCACAAAATACCGTAATCATCATCTTTCCCCCTTACCATTAGAGGTTATCTAAGACAGCTGGCTGGGATCAAGTGAACGAATGGCAGGCAGGCTGTACATGTCTCTCATCTAGTTTCGTAAAGGACTTGGAAAATTTATAGCAAGTGAACTATAAACGCCATTATAGAGCTCATACCATTTCTCTGACCACATTGAAGGCAAAGACTCGTCTTCTTGCACGACGCGACGATACTTTTATGAAGAGCTTTTCGCTGTATGTAGTTCAAGGTAGGATTAGCTATTTGTCTGAGGAAATATGATCGCTGAGATTCGCTCAATAGCAGACGAGCACAATTCTGAAAACCAAAATTACAAATAAAAACTCATTATTTAAAAGCCTATGCTACTCTCTCTTTCTCTGTGCCTATTTAGTCGTAAAACATTATTTTCGCCGGAAAGTATGAAAATTACATCACCTTTGAAGGGGATTGTTATTTCTTCAATAGAAACAACAAGAAAAAGAGACAAAAATCTTGCTGAAGTAGCTAAGAGATACCGATCAACTTCTAAATGATCTGTGGAAATTTCCAGAAATTTTTGCTCAGAGGATAAATAAATAATAAATGTGTATGAATTTTTCCTTCCCACTCTGAAGTACCAGCTCAATTTTGAAGCCTAGCCCCGTAAATACCATCCATGGTGTCTATGCTGAAAATGAGTCGATTCCCGTCGTACCCGTGCCAGATAGAATGATAAATGATCTTGACATGATGGTCTGTGGCCGGTTGGCGCGGGCGCTGAACTTAGGTACAGTGAGCTTGCTGTAACGGCCTACATTGACCTACACCTTTCATGTTCGAGATAAAAGAACTGAGCTGAATTTCATTTTTGCCGATAGAAGCAGTGTAAATATTAAATATTCAAGATAGATGTGATGTTGGGCGGTAACTTTCTTCCCCCTATAGAGCAAGAAAGAAATTCAATATCCGTCAAATAACACAAACACACCTTGCATATGCATTGAAGAACTTGTATAGTTGACTTGAAAAATCCGATATGAAACACTGGGAAAGCGAGATCGACGTAACCAAAATGTCCCACGCAATCCGAAAGACTGCTGTCACAAGTCGAGCAAGGGCAATAATTACTCGACGTACCCTGAACAGGAAATCTATATGATAAAGCTTTTCAAAACAAAAAAAAAACGTAGCGCTGTTGTCAAGGTAATGCAGTGCGTTTTTGCCGAAGCGAGAGTCCGGGCGGCGTCGAAAGCAGAGGAAGTATTGAAAGCAAAGAACAGCTTATTTTCGAACAACTCAATACAACTTACACGCGTGATCATATAATAAACGTAAACGTAAACAAACTCTGTTCATATCCTTTACCCGAGGTAAGCTATTTAGTGCCATTAATTCGTCAGCCATTCAATGCTTTGCGCATCGAATTTGTTGTATTGGTTAAACAGTACATAATGACGAAAAGGGCAAGAATAATGCAATTAGATAGGATATAGAACTTCCATGTGGTTGAACACATTATATCACACCGTTACAATCCGGTCAGGTCAGTATTACAAACGTCTATTTCAAGGTAGTTATTGATTGCTATTCCGACCGATCAATAGTTCTTCGCACATACAGGCACCGATAGCGTTTGCAGTGAGAGTGACGCCGATCAAAATGAGTTGCAACAGACGGGTTCGATTTTTTCTTATAATATTGATAACAGCTTGAGAGTTTTTCTTTAACATATTTAAAAAGGAGACAATCAAAAAGATCATCTTTTTAAAAAAACTTACTAACAATATGATAGTAAAAAGGCCTCGATTCAAAGCCAAAACAGTTTGAAGTCAGTACCACTCACCAAGCGCCTATCAAGAGGTCCACACTTGGCCGGGGTGAAGTTTCTTGCTCCCTCTTCGTACAGACGGTTATTCAAAACTCGAACATGAGATGTTTGCCGAATAAATTCACTGCTACCAGCGGAGAATCTCACTCCAACACTGAAGCAATGGTCCTTCCGTTCATAAACTGTGCAATTTTCCACTTCATTTACACTTTACTCCTAGGCTAGCAAAAAAACGTTAAAAGGTTTCAATACACAAAAAGACTTACACTTTTTGTACTGAATCTGACTCCCGAAACTGAATCTTGCTCATAACGTCGCCAGACGAGCTATGGTGAGCAAGAGAAACGTATTCGCTATTGCATCAGATTGTGGCCCGAGTTTCGAAAGTCGGCCGTGACAGCCGACGCCAGCTAACCGTTTGAAATGCCCCCGCGGTTTGCCTTCTTGATCGCTCCAGCTGAAACGGTGACTAAAACTTTGAAAAAGCAACTTCTTCCTAAAAAAAGGGCGGTACTATTCTACTACTACATCCCCAAAAACTCAAAGGTACTATTCCACTATTACAACCCCAAAAACTCAAAATTTTAATTTTCGATGAAACTTCGCCTATAGGGNTACTAACAATATGATAGTAAAAAGGCCTCGATTCAAAGCCAAAACAGTTTGAAGTCAGTACCACTCACCAAGCGCCTATCAAGAGGTCCACACTT
>UZAF01017420.1:30637-47676 GCA_900617895.1 Haemonchus placei
AAAAAAAGGGGGGGGGGGGGGGGGGGGGGGGGGGGGGGGGGAGGAAGGGGGAGCTTCTGGGAGTGTGATGCCTGGAAGCTCCTCTATTGATAGTCCTCCACACATCAATTTCTAACGACTCGTAGTGGTTATGGGTGGTCCTGGTCACGACCATGACCAGTCAGGCACTTGCATTGGCCCTGGTGCAATATGGATCCAATCTGGAGGTGGTAGCATAAAATGCAAAAAAGGCAAAGTCCCGGAGACCCGGGGCTTTGCCGTTTTTGCATTTTATGCTACCACCTCCAGATTGGATCCATAGGCGTCTTCTACTATGCAGACAGTCGACGCCATGAATGAAACAAACGACGCTTAGTGGGTTAAAGCGGCAATTTCTGACAGAATCATTTTCACTCCTTTTTTGGCATTCAGAACGCCATTTAGCGGAAATGGACCATAGTTCTATACTCAGTGCTCATGCCCCTATACCATGCAAAAAAATCATTTTTGAAAAGCGTCCCACGCCCTGAAAGACCTTCCTTGTTAGCGCCAAGATTGGCCCCAGAATAACGGCTAAAGAGCTCCACATAGGGACTCACGGAATGGAGTGGAGTGAGCGAGGTGCAAGTTTATCCGAGTTTCTTATGCCGTCCCACACTATCCACAGTGACTCGTAGTCCCTGATGCCCTTTCGTTTGTGATGGACGTGGGTGTCAACCGGTGGACAGTTACATAATAAAAACAGTCCTCAGCATCTTTAAAAGTTCTGGTTGGCTGCCCTTGCTGTTGTTCCGAAGTTCAACGTGGAATCGGACAATCGTCTCCTGCATGCTATATTTTGCTTTCCAATCAGAGAAAAGAGAGCTGCGGAGCTCTACAAGTTGTCAAAAGACATCCATTTCCGAAGACTACCCGGATGATACTCTTACGTCGAATCGGCGATCTAAAGGAGATCATCAACTAATGTCCGAACCTGTAAAGCGATGGAGTGAAGCAATACACGAAAATCAGATAGAGGGAAGAGAAGCAGACAGACCTAAGCCACCAAAAGTGGGCATGGGCAGTGCCCATCGGAGCTCGGCCAATTATAAGACCAAAATGAGCTCTTTTAGTCGTTCTGGTGGAAGAGTTACTGCATCTGGAAGGATTATGTTCGACAGCCTTGTCTACCTGCCTGCATAGCATCTCAGGCAAGTTGGATATACTGTTCTTTCAGTTGTGCCCTCTGAAATTCGACATTCCACCATGTTAATGAAGAATTGTATCTTGCTTGAGCGGGTTGAAAAAAAACATCTTAATAGTCTCCTTCCTGCCACTTATCGTCCTGAGTTTTTTCACACGGCACCTGTCGAAAATTATTGCAAATATCCACGTGGGAGAAAAATAGCAAGTCTGTGCTGCTGAACAAGAAATAAGATCTCGACGATATTGGCGACTGTCACCCAATCTGCTTGTTGCCTGCAATGTACAAACTTTCCACGCGCGTCATCGTCAACAGGATCAGTAGATTATTCGATGAAGAGCCGTCGTGCGAACAAGCAGGATTCCGGGGAAGGTTCAATACAATCGATCATGTCCACTCTCTTACGAAACTCACTGAAGTATCGCGAGAGTACAAAATGCCGTTATGTATCGCGACCATCCTTTGGCAGCCGCGTGTTCCCATTTAATATAAAGGGATGCCTCGTGAACTCTACGACAAGTTCACGACTAGGATTCCCATTCTACATACGAGGAAGTCACTGTGAAAATAAAGGGAAGAGTTCGGCAAGGCGGGATCATGTCGTCCAAATTTTAGTACTGCTCTCAACAACATGCGTCATTTATGATGGGGGGACTTGAGAGTGAAGGTCGAAGGCCGTCTCTCACATGAACTTCGCTCTGCAGTCGACATCGTCGTCACAACACCGAACATGGAGCAGGCGGAATGAATGCTGATCGGTTCGACAGCGCTTATGGAAAGATCTGCTCACGGCTGAGCCTAACGGAGACGATGTTCATGAGAAACGGATTGGTATCCGGATGGAGCGAAGAATTCATAAAGATCGGTGCTCGTTTTCATGTAACGAATAATGTTCACTCAAAAGCGCCAGAGCACAGTTGATTTTGCAGTTCATGCGCTTTGTTTGGTTCTGGGGTAATTGATCGTATTAGGGAACGACTTTGAGGCTTCTCGCAAGTTTTTCTGCTTATCTCAGATCGAGTGAACATCGTTTATAACAGACATTTTCACATTAAGCTAAAGTCAAGAAAGCAGCGATGATTTGCGGAGAACTGAGGATAGAAAGCTCGTTCGAGGACATTATCATAATTAAGGGATATAGAAAGGCGGCAGTTCCCATGAACGATCGAGTAAATCTGATCCTTCCATCGATAGTTTTCCCAGATATTTTTTAGTGGTTGTCGCTCGATATCACAACCATACGCCATTTCCTTGTGAAACTCCAGGTAGTGTACATATAAAAAAGATCGGTTTTGCGTCGTGCCTGAGAATTTCTTACTAGCTTCCATAATCCGACACCCATTTACGAGATTGCATGCGAATCCTCTTAGAACGATCTCTCGGGCTCATGGATGTAGCTGTTTTCAATCCCTCCCACGTCTAAAGCCACTATACAGCCGTTTTATTCTCTCTTAGTGTCTCCGGCCATGAGTATCACCTTCCTCACATAAAAATGTCGTTTAGAGCAGCGTTTTCTCTTTCCATGTCAATGTGATCTTTCTGCGCCATGGGTTTATGTCGCAGGTAATTCTTACGCGGTATCCCAAAATCTAAGCAAAACCATCTGAATGTTTCGTGTTTCCTGATCGCTTCTCAGGTGATCGTTATTGCAGCAAATGCTTGAGGACGTACTCTACGAAATTTTGCCAGTGGTTGGCTTTGCCTTGTCTGCCTCAAGTATTCTAATCCTGGTCGTCATGAGAAAAGCTACCGGCGCTTTTCAGTTTACCATTTGGTTCGGCTCTATTGGTTGGTTTTTTCTCGACTATTACGACGTTATATATCCCTATGTATGAGGGTGTGGTGCAGTAGGAACGAAATTGCCGCGACGCGGCGAGAGGGTCGGCCGCACGCGAAGGAATGCAGAGTATAGCAGAGGGTAAGAAATACGGGAACAAAAGAACTCACAAAGAATCATACCAAAAGTATTAATTGCATATTGATTGAGCCGTATGAAGAACCCTAGAACTGTTATAACGAGACAAACGGTCCGCGACAGCCGCGTGCGGCGAACCGATTACACAAAACCGTTCCTACTGCCCGTCTTCCGGGGAAATGTTAGCTGTGCCTCTATATTTTACGTCGCTCGCTTATCTCCTAGCTGTTAAAAGCAAACAGTTCACATTTCAGACCTCATCGCTGGTCTGGCAACCATTTACGCAGGTTTTTACGGAATTGTTACAACCGTTTACGGAAAAACTGGAGAGGTGCGAATTTCAAGTTGAAAAAACTAGCAGCGCTTGCAGGAAACCTAAGAAATAGGGTTCGATGTAGTTCTCCTTCGCTGTCAAGTAGTGAAGAGATGGGTCTTTAAAGGTAACGACGCCTATCAAATGCTTCTACGAAGCTCTTCATGTACCTGTGTGGCTATTTCTGGACATCTTCCACATGGCAGTCCTCTCACTATTCTGTTTGGATCGTCTTACTTTTATGGTCATTCCTGTTATCTACTCAAAGGTAAGACCAAAACGAGAACGTAATCGTGATATGATTTTGATTTTGACCAGGAATCTTCCTAGTAAAGGTTAGTTATCGCAATTGCATAATTCAAAAAATCCTTCACTGCTAATCTCTGATTATTTTAGCAATTTTTTTCCATCCACTTGAAGTTGTCGTGTTCTAGATTTCCCGCATTTACCTGAACTGGCCATTTATCTCCCTCCTCGGTCTAGCCAGCTCGATAATTATCATACCGGGGTTTTCATTTGCTATTGAGGTAATGATCGAAGGTAGATTAGATGAGGCATAAGTGGTAAGAAGCTTGCTCAGAATCTGTTTTCAGTCTCATAAAAATGCCTCCGTCGTAATCTCTGATCTCTGCCGTATGGATGCTGTGACCGGACAGAAGTACTATAAAAATCATTTAATGGCCATGCAGTGGATGCCGATAAGCGGTATGTTAGAAATTCTGCCTGTCTTGAGCTTTTTGATAGCCACAAAGCATGGGCCATCGAGGCAACTCAGCAATTTGGCTTTTGGCCCACAGGAACCCACTGTTGCTTGTTGTTCTACTGGGGTGTAAAGCAGGACGAGTTCTGGTAGACTGGGGATTAGTTTTTGAATAGAACTGAATGAGGGTGGAGAAGGGTAGATTGATTCAAAGTCGACGGAGCGCAAGGTTTCTATGCTTCGCGCAAGCAGCTGCCTCTATATCAATCGAGTCCAGGAACAGTACCCGCGTTGAGCATTTCCAGCGCGATGAAAACAGGACCATTTGTCGATTGGGCGCTCCATATTATCCAACTGGGTTCCTACGTACGCAGCTGCAACCTGTACTGCTATCCCATCTCAGGGGTGTACGTCGTATGCAAAGTCGAAAGTGGCGCACTAACACACGCCCATGATCCGGGAATCCAATATCAGGTCACTAGGCCAACCAAGTATTCGATCTCTTCATCTCTTTGGGGTGGGTCAATTGATACCAGACTCGTCTGGGGACAAAATAATTTAATTGTACATTGACTGATCACCGTATCTCGTTGTATAGATCAAATACGCATTCAAAACCTTTAACGATCCCGAATTGGAGTCGAATGCGAGGCGCATCCCAGAAAAAGGATTGAGCGGTGTCAATGAGTTTTCCCTTAGACAACGGGAGATAACACTGGGTTTCCAATATGAGAGTATCTTAAACAGAAGGGGTCTGTATGAACTCCATAACTCACTTGATCTGCTTTCGTACACTCGTACAAATCTCGGTCCGCTGGTTTTGGTATTTCTTTTAGTTTTTCGTCCATAGTCGCTCTCATTTTCCTATGGTGTTGCACTCTGTCTCCAAACGAAGGATGAAAGTCCGGATAGACCGCCACGGTTGCCTGGAAACTAATAGCTGGCCACTGGACAATTTCCACTAGTCGTGGGAGGGTCCTTTAATCCCGACCTGTAAAGAATCTAGGGCGCTGCTAATGCTTTCGACGAGTGCATCCTGACCCATCGCCGCAAGGAGGTGATGATTCCTAATATTTCTATTTCATTCAGGAGTGGCCTGTATCATACTGGCCTTGCTCATATATGGTATTCGAGGACTGAAGCAAAAGTGGCAATACAACTGGTCTGAAGAATCAGGGCACACTAAACAGGTACATACTTTCTAGAAAAAACTAAAAATAGGCATGAACCTGAGTCTTAAGCTCTTCATCTCTCCGTTCCTACGGTGTTTCCTAATGGGTGTTGCCGTGCATTTGCCGTTGATATTCGTTCAAAATTCTCCCGAGCGTACGCAATTGCAGGAATTTAGAGACGTGCTGATCAGGTTTGTGCTTTGGAAAGTTGGAAATTCTCCAAATACATTTTAGTTCTTTTCCTTTGCTATTAGCGACTGAATAATCGGCTGCGGAATAGGTGATTTTCGTCCTTATACACAGCGGACCGAAAAGTCCTGTAAGGCGGTGACGCCATATCCAGTGAGATGTTTACAAGTGCTTAGATTGTAAATATCATAAAACCAACAAGGGTGACCCCTATAGACCAAATCTTTCATGCTTTTTTTGACTTTTTTTTACCTATGGTCGAATTATTGAATTTGTGAAGTGATAGGAATCTTCGGAAGCTGCAAAACTTTGCAAGGGCACAAAAATGAATAGTGGAACTGGTTACGCTCTCTTCTGATATGAACTGAACAAATGGCGCTCAATTTTAGGTTACCTTTCTATTCTGTTGTGTCTGTTCTACAGCCATTATGGTACGTATTGGCAATGCCAGAGTTCTGCACCAATGCCAGCTTACTATTCAATCAGTATGGCCACGACACTGAAAGGAAATGGCAGAGCGCAGGTGATGATCAATCATCCTTCCCTTCATTCTTCTGCAGCACAGCATCCCTTTTCTTTGTGCATTTCTACACAACCACTGCTACTACTCCACATCACCGGTTACAAAGGTTACTTCGAACTCGACCTCAAAAATTAACATCAAATGGATTCTCTCTAATGTATTAATATGTTCCATAAATGTGTCGCTCGTGGATAACTCGTTGGAGAGCACATGTCGTGACACTGCTATCCTGCCTAAATGCGCTATCATCATCGCTGATATTTGTGAAAGTGCAGTAGTGTCCTTTGATTAAAGTGCACTAACACAGAAAAAATGTAAAGGGAAGTGTGTCGTTATTAATACAGAGTTTACAACTCGAAAACGTAACATGCGAGTAAGCTCTTCCATGAAATCGCTGCAGCCAACGCTTACAAGATGACTTCGATGTCAGCTTCGACAAAATTTTGCGCAGGTGGTCATAGGCAGGAGTATGGCCCAAATCAGGCGCTTTGTAACTTCGAACTTTATGGCTATTCTATTAGATTGATGCGTATTTATTAGGGATTTTTCCCAGCAAATTTTACTTATAGAAGCAATAAAAATATTTAGGAAAGACATGTTCAAATAATTACTCCAAAACTTATCCACTCATATCTAAGTTGAGCACTGCTTCCCATTTGCTAGGCAGTCGGATTCCACAGGCAAAAGAGTTTGGGTTCTTAGAGGCGATCCATGCCTTGACGTCGGCCGTCGAAAGTTCTGCTCGTTAGCCAATTTTTCAAAAGGCGACTAACCTGATAATCCATAGGAGATTCTGTTGGTGAATAGGGCGACCATAGAAGCAGACTCCATTCTTTATTCGGCTTTGGCTGACTGTTCCATCACCGAGGAGTTCGTTGAGATCACTTTATGACTGAGCCACCATCTAACCTTTCTCAAAGAAATAGAGCATAATGTGTATATGAAGACGATTTTCTAGACATATTCCTGTTAAGGAAAGCAAGAAGATCATTTATAGTAAATCCCGAAATAAATATTCAAATTGTATCGAGAGGAAAGAAGCCGCGAAAAAATCCGCAGCAATTATGCATCAACCTGTTATATTACTGGGTTCTATGAGACTATTAGTCTTTTGTGATTTGGGGACGATCCTCTCACAAACCTACATGCAATCATCTGATTGCTCTTGATCTTGACTTCACGATGCGCTATTTCTCATCTTCCTTACAAATTTCAGATGACCCTCCTCAAGGGAATGATCACGTGGACAGGTTTGGAGATCAGAATCCGTTCGGCTCATGGTACTCATCGGCGGGGAACGTGACCGGGGAAGCTGGCCTACCAGTGGGTAACGAAAGGAGCGTCAGCTTCTACTATGACAGACAATAATGGAGGTCAAAGTTGGAGATCTTTTGTTTGCTATGTAATCCTCATGTGTGTAGAAAAGCAGCTTTTCCTTATCTTCATTTTTCCTCAGCCTGTGTGTTTGCACTAGTATTTGAAACGCTTTAATTTACGAATGTCTTACATCATATCTTTTGTTTCTTAACTTGGTAATCCTCTTGCTTCTTCTGTCAGTAAATTTTTGACTAGAGCAGAAAGAAATAATTTCAAAGCAAATCCGTAGAGGTATGTTGTTTTTCGCTTTGATGCTTGTGAAACGTCAACAATTACGGTAACGTTGAGATGAACCCGAGGTTGCCACTCCCCATAATTCCCGTTATTCTCGCCTCATCTGACTGTCTCACACTGATTTCCATAGTGGAGCAGATTTCGTTTACCCGTTACCCTAATAACTAAAGTCTACCTTGAACTACTTCCAGTTTTAATCATTCTGCAGGAACGAAAATTAGGACAGTTTGGGACCAGGCATCCCTGCACACGCTATAGTTATATTGGCAGTGTTGCGCAAAACAGAAAGCACGTTTAACTGCAATATCCATCCGCAAAAGTACCAAGCCAGATAAGTTCTTATGAATTAGTACTAGACCCAGTCAATTAAAGGCTTCCTTTGCCTCAGCTTTCATTCTCGTCTATCACAACGGAGGCTAACAATCTCATATTTTTTAATCCACCCTGTGATCAAATAATTATCTGACACATATAGGCATACACATTCCATTCACATACACGCATATATGCATGTGCAAATATGCAAAAGCGTACGCGCAAGTACACAAATACAACCTATTATATTCATATCAACCTGTTACATCAACCTATTGTACTACTTGATGAAGTCAGCTTTTCCCGCAATTGCAACATATGAAATCTCGTCCGAATACTCTTCCCAGGCTGTTTCTGCTATGATAATCTCGTCCAACCTCTATTTCCCCATTTTTATAAATTCATAGTCTTCTCGGAACCGGTGAATCCTCTCACTTTCTTCACTACCGATAAACTATTCCCAATATACACTTCCGCTTTCGAGTAAAGAGTGGTACCCCAAAATTATCGTGAACTGCGCCTCTAAATGAGTGGTGTGGCAGGGAGAACGGGATAACTGATGGTGAGTATGTTCCGGAGCCCTACTTGCTCGCATGACTGTCTTTCATCCAGTATTCAGCCAATACTGTTGAGGATGACTGCTTTGGAGAGTTCATACTACAGTTACCAGGAAGTTTTGACCGATAGTTGCATATACTTTATAAAGCTCCCTTCTTGTAAAGTGAATCCCAAAGTTATTCGCAACATATTTCAAGCAGTTGAGTGAGAACGACAATGAAACCTATACAGATGCTCCTACTGTGTACAATAACAAGCTACAATCGAGTTCTAAACATCTTTCATGAGCACGGATGCAGGATCGTAGTTTGACCTCGTAATCCTCACACGCTACTCGCAGGTACGCTATCCCCATTATTTCCTAGCTGTTCTTCAGTTCCGCTTTCAAGGTCCTCAGGCTGGGATGACATTCTCGATAGAATTTCTTCTCAACTGCTTCCACACTTTGAAGTTATGTGGACCAAGATATGGCGAGCAGGAGGCCATAAGTCGGTGCCAATGTGATCGGGCAGAGCGTGCCAGCACCACTCTTGGGTGAGCGTGACGCAGTGGGTTGAGGTGCCGCCCTGCTGAGACCACCATGATTTGCCTTATGACAATTTTCGCGAGTACTAGCACTTTGGATACTTCTAACCAGAATGCGATCGTTTGTTTTTTAGGCTTGACTCTAACGAAATTTTTCGTCAGAGAACAACGACAGAGGGATTCGTGCCCTCATTGGAGCGGATCAGCAACCTTAAATACTTCTTGACCCCATACTGTACATTGAACACGGACCTTCTTCTTTGAGGGTTTCCTGTGTGATGGATAACTATCCAGTTGATGACGACGCCACGCTGTGCGACAAAGCGAGCTTGTTCAGGGGGTAGTCTTTCTGCGTTGGGTCGAATTATACGTTCGGTTTTCTCGCAGATGATCCACGACATCTACTTGGATCTCTCTGACAGCCACGTCTACCCGAGTACCTGCCATCTAAGGCTAGACGGATATATCATCCCTACAGTTACCCCTTCCGAAGTTCGACATGCCATCAAGTCATTGAAGATCTGTACGTCCCGATAGGATCAAGCTATAATATCGAAAAAGCCCTCCACCGGTTATCGCCAGACACTGTTTAGGCTCTTCCCGCGGTACCTGTCGGAATGCAAAATGTGCCCACATCGTGGAAAACTAGCAAGGCTATTTTTACGTATGATAAGGGAGATTCAGACGATCCATTTGGCAACTATTGCCCAATCTGCCTACTGCACTTCACGTTTTTCTCAAAGGTCTTTGAAAGGATCGATAGAGTACAGCCATGCGTGCAAGGGTTTCAGAGAAAGATTCTACGGCCGATCACATCCACACTATCACAAGAATCACTGAAGTATCGCGAGAGTACGGATGTCAGACCTTAATTAGTTTGAAGAAGGCCCTTGATATTCAGGGTTTTCCTGCTCAGTAATGAGCACGCTTCATGAACTCTACGATAAATTCGCGACCAGGATTCCTCCAAATTTGAAGAGGTCATTTTCAGGGAAAAGGTAGGGGGCGCAGGGAGATACCATCTCGCCAAAACTTTTCAGCCCCGCTCTCGAAAACATCATGCCCCATTTGGGATGAGAAGACTCGGGGGTGGAGGTTGAAGGCCGATACTTGCATCAATTCCGCTTCGCAGGCGACATCGTGCTCATAACACCGAACATTGAGCAGGCGGAAAGAATGCTGGCCGGGTATATCAGTGCTTGTGGAAAGATCAGCTCGAGACTGAAATTAATGCTGAACTTAATGAAAACGATGTTCATAAGAAACGTAGTGGCACCTGATGCTTCCTTAACGCTATACGGGACGAATATCTCTGAATGCTGTAGTCATGAGTGCCTAGCTCGTAAGTCAACATGATGAACGACCTAGCTCCAGAGATGAACGGAAGGAAGCACGGCGTGGTTAGCATATGAGAATAGCGATGGTGTAGTCAAGAAGACAAAGAACATCGGCTCTTTCGACACTGCGCTCCTTCCCGCTTGACGTACTTTTCGGAGAATTGCAGTCTACGAAAGCAGGAGAAACAGACATTTGGGTCATCCCGCAAGCTCTAGTAAGAGCGGTGCTCAGAGGTTCATCAAATATGCAAGTGCTGAAGGAAATCCGAAGTTCCGAGCTCCGTTAACGAATGATTGTTCGCCAAGAAATCGAAGATCAAGGGATTGGACACTTATGCAATGTAGTTATGACGTTGGACCAGAGCGGTTACTGACTGTATCATTTGGGACGTCTAACAAACACCAGGACGGCCGTCAGCGGAATGGACAGAATTCTTGATGCCATGATATGAACCTCGAGCGAGTGCGGTCTACCATACCACTCCGGCACGCGATAGGGACGAGTGGAGACGTTACTGGCGCCTGCTTGAGAAGATTGATGATCGACGGGACGATAGGCGATACAGGTGATAAGGAGCTTTGGACAGTGGAGTCACAGAATCTACTATGCCCTTCGTGTTAACCGTCGAACTCTGTCACTCTCATAGGTGATGTGTGGGGTAAGGGACCGTAGACGGTTAGTGACAGAGACCGATTGCGACAAGATAGCCCTGGATACTACTGAGTACCTAATTCTAATGGATGGTTGTTGTCAGTGTCAAGTGCAACAAATGAAAGTTTCGTAAGTGTAAGGATCCCGTGTCCAATGTATGGCGTTCGAGTGCCAGAAGTTCCGGAGTGATGTCGCGCCATCGACATGCTTGTCGTAATGAAATGAAAAAAAAACTTCTTCTTATCAAACTCTTACGGCGCAGAGGCATCAAAATTACGGTCTCGACAAAGAAATGATGTGCAAATGAAGGTGACATACGACATTAACACTGAATACAAGATTTATTACTTTGACGATCTGGGTCAGTTAAGGAAGGCCCAATGTCCAGATTACAACTTAACCACCACAACAAGAATTGATTATTCGTAGGAAACTTCAAAAAGAAAACATTATTATAACATGCATTCAAGAAAGTACAAAAAGGGGTCAACAATATTGAAGATCAGATATGAACACCATCCGCTGAAATATTCGGCATTAATCCGATTCACTCTTGGTTCGGTGTTCCTGAGATAGCCGAGAGATCGCCTTTGAGTATATCTGAGAACTTCTTCGCCGCCTCATATCTTAATCGTGATTATGATTAAGTATCTCCAAGAAAAGCACCACGACAGTAACATACATAAAATCAATTAAATGGAGTAAAAATACAAATGAAAATCAGGCAAACAATTTTTCAGATTCAAGTACAGGAATTAACCTTGAACTCGGTTCCATTGCGGCGAATTTAGGTTTCACAAGATTGGCAAATGTGGTCCATGAGAACGTTCCGTCTTCAATGTTCAAATCTTCTAGCTTCGACTCACGCTTGACGTTTGTAATCTGAAAGAAGTAGGAATATGAAACAAATGAACCACCTTCGGACTTAAGTGGGATCATATAGGATTTCAAGGCTCAAATAAGTTTTTGTAGGTGCCCCAGTAGAATATCAAGAAAAAACTTAACAGAACACTAATCACAACCTCATTCCAAGTCCCTTCAAACTCTTTACTTTTTATGAAGGTGACCCGCCGTATCTGCCTAAAATTTGAAGACGATTGCCAACTAATTCTAGCGATTCAAGTACCCATGAATCACAATATTTTGCCTCTTAGCTAAGCACGAAAATACTAGTAACGAAAAAAGCAGCCATGGTGGGTATAAAAACCCGAGTGAACAGAATAATTTGCACCTCATGTTTCCGCTCCCTTCGCTTGGCGTCCTTCCACGGAGGGAATGAAATACCGTGCTTCTTATTCGATGGAGGCTTGGCTAATAAGGATTCCTGAAAATATAGAATACAGCTTTAAAAAATCACATGATGTCCTCAGATAACAGCAAATATGTTAGCAATCAGAAAACTCTATTGATAGGATGTAACTCTAACAGTGTAGGAGGCAGTAACCATTTAAGATTTTGAAAAATTGTAGCAGCGTTTCAGACAGAGCCTCAAACGATGTTCCTTTACTAGCTCACTACTGCTCTCATAACAGAAAACAAGCGCGAAGAAGTGTTTTCGGCTCCCTCTTCCACCCCTTCCCTTTTTAAGAGTAGCTATGCACTACAGTGTTCCCACAGAAACACCATACTTATTATCTGAATCGGCCTGATTAATGCTGTAAAGCCGTCTAGAAAACCTGAGCCACCATTCCTATAATAATTACACTGCAAGAGTTTTGTTTGCGAACTCATTCAAAGTAACCATTTCATTATTGTTGTCATACATCGAAGACCTTATAGATCTGAAGAATTCCATAAAAACGATTGAAACTGTGTACATTATGTCCGCTTCGAATTTTTGTGCAGAATGGGTACTGATGATCAAAGCAAAAATTCTTCAATTCCAATCACCTGGAAATTGAGACTGTTAAAAAATTTTGCATTGATTTTACCAATTCCTAAGAGAGTGCACTATTGCTGGCATTCTGGTCACTACATAAACAATGCAGTGGAATTTAATCACATTTCGAATGGAAGTCAATGCGGAGACGCATTCCCGTCTGAGGCGTATCCCTCGGACGGGATTGATTAAGACTCAAAACTCTCACTTCAACTTATTTCATTCCACGACACAGCCTTCCGGGTGCACAAATCATTGGCTCACGAAAAAAGGACTTAGCGCGGGGCGACACTCGAAGCATTCAGCTTCAGCCTCTGCATCACAACTTGCCCAGGAACAAGACCCACAGCTGAATAAATGTAAAACCCGTATTCTCACACTGAATTTTCACTTCTGTCGATGTTTATGTGGAGTGTCTGCCTTCATACACGGCGCACAATATGGGAGAGAAAAAATGGCGCTGTCTCGACTTTCGATTTTTTCTTGTTCGAGCCAGCTCTTATGCTCCTAATACAAAAAGAAAAACTTTCAGATGAATAAAACATAAAAAGAGCTGAATTTGTCAGTCTCCCATGTATTACTGCTTACAGGATGTGCTTGAGTGCTCATCAGTAAAATAGCGATAGATAGACTGCTCGTAACTTCATCCCTTTTCCTGTTCTGGTACAAAAACCATCAGACCATGGCGATTCAGAATATAAACAAAAGTAATTGCCGAAACTTAAAGCCTTATAGAGGAAGCTCCAACCTAAACATTTACTACTTTTTCATCCCATCGGTAGGATCAGTGCCATGGACATCTGCTTTCAAAAATATCGACATGACAACCGTATACTCTGACAGTACACACAGAAATCACTCACCAATTTGCAATCCAGTCTGTCCAACTGCCAGTCCTCATTAGGTCCCATTCTGGTGCAAGTACCATCTGTCGGAAAGGGCACCAGGCGAGCGTAAGTCTCTTCATACGAACTGTTGAAAGAAGAACGCTTTAAAGAAGAATGACTCATAGAGCTACTACAATCGGTAGAAGGCATATGCCAATCAGCAAAGCAATGTATTGAAAGCTCTAAGGAATTTTCAAATTATCCAAACAATAAGGGAATGTTTCAGCGTTTCATCAACCGTTAGATAAGATGCAGCTTCGGATTTCCTAGTTGAATTGCCGTTCCCGAATTACCACGATCTCGAGAAGAAGAAGACATACAGCTAACGCATATCCACTTGTTTGGGTAAAAACTTCAGCATTGGCCAAACTATGAAGGGAGAGGGCAAGTACCATGAAAAGAGCTGAATTTTTCAGTTTGCCATGTATTACTGCAACATGCGAAATGGTTTAAGAAACTGTAGTTTGTTTTTTTTTCGGTAATCAACGTTTTTCCTTTGCCATTCTCGCTCAGTCGTATGTATCAGCCATACAACGGACCGAATCGTCGACAAGGAACCACATGTCCCGCACTGGTACATCATGCGATTAAGAGGTTGACTACGCAATCGAACTTTTATAAGATTCCGTTCTCAAACCGCGTAATTACATTAAAATCAATTATACAAGGAATCCTAGCACCAATTATATCCTGAGGTATCAGCTCAGGATGTATTTAGTTAAAGAACAAAGACAAACCTCTCAAAAACAAAAGATCCAGAGTAATTCGAAAGGGAAAGAAGAATTTCTTTTGCGACTTCCCGTTCGTCTTCATTCTCTAAAGAAAATATTCATCACCATTTTTGTAAACAAAAGCGTTAATCTTGTAAGACTTATTATAAAACCTGCTGCCAAGATGATCAACAAGCTCTTATCAACTTACGCTTCGGCTTTACCTCTTTTTTCCTATTCTGAAAATTTTAAGATTATCGCTATCCATCCCTCATCCAACAATTTAAACTTTGAAATACGGCTCCCCAGACCTAGTGTTTCCAAATGGGCATGATAACCGTGAACACATTTTGCCCACCTCAAAAGGCAACCGGCCTTTCAGGCGACTGCTGCTAAACTGATTCTTGGCAGCAGGTTCTATAACCCATTGGCGACCGCGCCTTTTATACTGTTCTTACATTAACTTTTAATTTCTCCTATAACTGTAGTTGGAAATAAATGATTCCTGGACCACAATGCCACAAGATTCTCTAAAAGGCTGTGAGTTCAGCTATTTGAAAACATGAAAAAATATTAAGAACATTGATGAATAATATAAATATTAAGGGAGCACGACATGTTGTGGTCCGCCGGCGGGCCACGCGGTCGCCAATGGGATAAAAATTCTTACAAAATTTATTCGAAGCTTCAGAAAAAGAGGTCACCATGAACAGACCCAACAAAACTTTTATCCGTTGGCAATCTAGCACTCCAAACGTGTTTGGCAGGCAAGAACGAGGGCGTCCCCTGGAGCTGCTGCCACACCATCCCATGAGAACCCCCATTTCCCTACACGCGATACATGGGAAATGTGATACATCATATAGAACAAGCAGTGCTACCTCATGCAGAGTAATGATGTTTTGTTACGTTCCACATACAACGAAACTTTCTGAAATTCCCTTTAAAAGGGCATAACCGTCTCAGTTAAACTAATCAAACGCTATGTGAGATGGAGCAGACACTATCACAAAAGGAGCACGAAAAGAATCTATTAATTATGTTGATATTTATCCTGTTTATGTAACACTTGCAAATGCCTTTGTTTTTTTTCCTCAAACAAAGTAGAAGAGAACATTTCTGAGCTAGGATTACTTATGGGGTTGTGAATTCGGTTTCTGAATGCTTTAAAAAAAGCGTTGAGCACGGAAATGCTGGTGTGCACTCGCTTTCAAACAACCGATGAGGTGGTGCCCGGCCGCTGGTCAAGCAATCGTCAATTTCAGAGCTCAACGACGTCGTTGCTTCAAACGATGCGCGACCGACAGCGTTGCTGCCCAGAAACGCTGTTCGGTTGCACGTCGGTTGAAACAACGCACATCCTGGAAGTCTGAGAGCACTCAATGGGCTAAATTGATTATTAGGGTCACCGCATTTCTACAAGAGCGTACTAATATTATTATCATTATTATTAATACTATTATTATTGTATTAGTACTTACCTAATGCAGCAACTGTGAAGGTGCTCGATTTTTTGTTTGTTAGAAAGCCAGCTTCCACACGGGCCTTTTTGCTTTTACGACTACGCTCACATCCATAAGGAGCCCAGTCGACAGGTAAACCATTTGGAACCACCATAGCATTTTCATCACAATCAACTTTCAAGGTCTTCCAAGCACCTAAAAAAATACAGTTCAAAGAACTCGCCAGTTAATACCTGTTGATTCACAATACCTACATGAACAAGGGTTCATATATAGACTCTTGCTCTCTTGAACCATCATCTGTGAGAGCGAATGCACTCTGCTCTAACCCTCTAACGCTTTATTGAGCTCCGCTCCATCAAAACTAGGTAATGGTTCTGTTGGCTTAATGGGGAAGAAGCACCGGGTGGATGAGGTTCTAACCGCATACAAAAATCCGGAAAGAAGCAGTAACTAACAGGTGGGGTACTACATCACAGAAGAGTTAGAAGGAGCAAATAAGAGGGCGATAGAGGGTGGAAACGCTAGCACAGTGCTCCTTCCCCAATAAGTTCTAACCGAAAGCATCCCTCAAGAAATTCATGACAACAACGAAACAATGCACTTTATTTGAAATCTTACAAAAAAAAAGTGCGCTTGTGAAAGGTTCAGAATTCCGTGAAACGCCGTCCAGGAATTCTGTTTTATTAAATGAAGCATAAAATAAGTGAACGGAAGGAAATGGTGCTGTGAATGCAGCAAAGTTCGAGAGGAAAAAATTCAGTTACACATCTCACCTTCAGGGCGATCGTCTCGAACACTATCCCATTCAAAACTGTCGTCAGAGAACGATAACGGTCTTTTCAGCGGTGGTTTAATTTCAGTTTCCATAATACCTAAGACTAGTACTTTGACAGAATTCATGGCAGCTTATCGTACTGTATAACGCATGTAAATGAAAAAAAAACAGTGCAGTCAAAATGCAGTCTACAAAGCAAACAAAGAAATTAGGGATTACGCCGATTCACAGCACTGCGGAGCTTTAATAAATGGATCGATGTCAGACCCGTTGGCATCCTGCCAACGCCGCAGTTTTTAGGCGTAAAATGAGGGGCAGCTTGGTAGTTGCAGATCTACTCGTTTACTTGG
>UZAF01017421.1:0-16915 GCA_900617895.1 Haemonchus placei
GCAGTGGGTAGGCTGACTAGCATTGTCAGGAGGCTGAATCAGCTGGACGAGTTGCCCAGCTCACAAACCGAGTCGAATGGGCGGCGCCAAAGAGGCAATCAACGAGTCCGTGCGCCCCAATGGCAAGGTGGGTGTGAGGGGCCGCGCCAAACGACATACACCCCTTTCATATAATATTTCGCATACATACACATCCAAACACTTACATACACATACAGACATACACACGCAGACACATGCATATATGCGCCCATAACAACGCACATACATAGGCAGACACATACCAGTACATGCACACACACCCCTTGCTCTAACAGATGCACATATACAACATGTACACTTGCGCAAAAAGGCGCCTACACACAGCATACACGCACACACATACCTGCACATGCATACACACCCACACAGGCAAGTGCACGTATGCACGTGCACGCACCAATACACATATGCACACACGCACACATAGCCCCTTTATTAGTACACATATTCGTACACATAGATGTAGGCATATACATATGTTCGTTCGTGCACCCCTACACACACGACACCGCGTACACACAGGCACTTACACACGTACACACCCATACCAATGTGATAATGCACTGATATGTCTGTGGAAAATCTTCATCAACCTTAACCAAATTTATTTTTCTTCGAGAAAGCAGAAATTCCATTTTTTGTTTCCATCTTGGGGTGAGTTGACATAGAACCAGTGTGAATATGGAGGGCCATCAAATACAGGTAATGCCTTTCTGCTGAAGCGAAGGCAAGAATGCAGCTCAAACTCCTGAAATGATGTGCCCTCGTGGTGATGGATAAATGCTCTACTAGAGTTCGCAGAGGGTGAGTGGCTCAGAAAATTTAGACAGGTCGAAAAACGGCAACGGTCGAGACGTCATCCTCAGTTGATAACGAACAATTGAAACATTGATCAGAACTAAACGCCTCGTTAAAAGTTTAGGCTTCAAATTCCATCAGTGGTGGTCATTTAATGTCACCTGGTTTTGTTAAACGCCTTGATGGTTATACGAGACCTTGCTCAAATGTAGCGAAAATCAACATTCCTTCAAAAACAAAATCACGAGAATACGAATCAAAAGAAGATTGCACCTGCTTTTAGAGAAGCATGGGATCCGCAGGACCCGCTGCATGGATTAGAGCCACCAAATTGAAAGCCACAGCGATTCCTGCCATGACTGCTTCTCAGTTGTCTTCTGATCAAAATGTTCAATGGATAAAACTCGAAAGGCTATATTATAAAGTCCCTGTTGTTCCGTAGAAACTACTCGGTGTATAACTAGCTTCGCATGCAAACTGGTTACTGAAGCTTTTATAGTGAATTGCAAACGGCTGTGAAATGCGCGCTAATTGCACAGTCGTACAGGCGACAAACTCGGGAATGAGGAATCCACACCCTTTCTCGATCTCCAAACCCAACGCATTATGCATTATTGATTCGATTCAGATAACCATGCTCTGCTCTTTATATGTATCGCTGTCCCTGGCAGTTATTGTCGTATGGAGGCTTGTAGAGGCAGCCGCTTAGCGCAACGTTGTGAAGCCTTCGGACGAATTCGCCAGAGGTTTGGCAGCCAAGATGAGAATTGCCGCCTTTGCACTCGCTAGGTGCTCGCCTATGCAGCTAAGTTACAAAAGCGAGCCAACTATTGTAGCAATTGGGTTGGAGGAAATGCATGGGCTTTTCAAGGAAAGAGTGGTCTAGAGTGAGGCTTTCAGTTGATGAATGCAAGTGAAGATACGTAATATTTGAATCATTGCACGAATTAGTTCATTCAGTTGGCTGAATTTGGGGTTTTGCTGTGGGGGTCATTCCAGAGCTACGTACAATTTCAATAATGCGTTTCGAATCCGATGCACGGATAACTTTGAAAGGCAACACTAAAGAAGAGTTGTCCACAACTGCTCATGCAGGCGGAGTAACGGGGGGACTTTCTGTAAAATAGGGTGTGTATTGATGTGTCATTTCCGAAACAGGGTTCTGACTGCCCCCTGCTTACAAGCAGTTCTCTGCTGCGTTCGTGCTAGCACTGATCCGTTTTTTTGCATATGAGTTCAGCAGAGTGACGCATAAAGGTCTCGAGTGGATCTCAAGCCAGCCTTCGATTAAGAGAAAAGTATATGAACCTTGTTGTTAGCGCATCGTATGAAAGGAGGTTTCCCTCGTTGCCAAAATAGGGGACATTGCCATCAGTATGGTGATGGGAAAATGTCGGTGGAATCGGCAGTTTCAGAAACTTCACGATCTGTTTATAAAGTCTCAATGAAGCGTTTCAAAGGGACAATGTGGGGATCGCCGTTCTTGTCGCGTTTGTTGACTTGAAGCTAGGCCGGGGATTGGCTATGAAGGAAATGCGTGGGCCTTTGTCATTTGACCTCTCCGGTGGCACTTGCATTGGGTGAGCTGCGAATCTCCAAAAGATAGGTTTTACGGGAGGAAATGATGTTCTGCAGTAAAATCATGTTCCTCATGGAACTAATCATTATTCGATTCGCTTCACATCAAGTATTTTTCGACAGGGCATTTATAAGAACTTATGCTGTTGTGAATGCCGATTTCGAAGGAGCTCTACATACCTGCGCTTCCTACAATCCCGAGTATTATTGGCTGTCATTTCGTGGAATTGGCCTACCTCTTCGGCTTGCTTTTGCGACTAGACGGAATCGGATTCATAGCGAGGATTTCATTCGTTCTAGTTGATTCCTCCTTCTCGGAGAGGGATTCCAAACTTAACTTCAAGAACACTGTAATTCTGCTAAATGAGCGGATGGACCAGTTTATTTTATGGTCAGGATGTCAATGGGTCATTCATAACCCTCAGGAAAGCGGCGTTTTGCAGACGAGATTCCTATTAACATCCTTAGGTCACGAATAACTGCTTCGTCATATAATTTTTCTTGTAGTTTTTGAGGCTTTACCCTTGGAATATGTTTCGCCCGTTCTATATCGACTATCGATGAGATTTCTTTTTCTGACAGTATTAATACTTTATTAACAGCTTCATGGACAGCTTCATGTCTGACGGGCGGTTTTTGTTCATTGCTCGATCCATTGGTCTTTTTTTTTGCAATGTTCAACCGCCGACATGTTACTACATCCAATTATTTTGTTTGCTCTGTTCCGTGAGGCATTTCAGCGATGGGGCATGTTGATTTAATGGGTCAGGTGTTGGACTCGCCTACTAGCAAGTCAGCTCCTCGAACCCAGTCGTGGTCAAGTGCGCTTTGCGACGCCCATTTGTACCACCATGTGCTGAAATGAGAGACANTTCCATTTAATCATACTGAATGAGCACGACACAGTTAGTCAAGCAAAGTAGAGTAGAGATCTCGGCGGTCAATTAATATCGCTTGAAGATGCCCCCTCCCAGACCTCTTCCCCCCGCAATCTACATCCCTTCATAACAATATTCTCCTAGCGGATGGGTATTTGGTAGATAAAACGACGTTGCGGTGACCGGCCGATGTATGCTTTCATCCTTCTAGTCTGGTGCCAATCAGCCGACGTCAGGAATCTGAAAAGCTTAGTTGGTTTGGATTAGTACCCCGTTTCAAGCGTGTAAGCCAATATGCTCCTCGTCACTACATCACCTCCGCCCTTCTTCTTCTTATTCATTAGCGTCTGTTCCGCTTGTAAGCAGAGTCCGCTTTTCTGATATGTTGATGTCACATACCCCAAACAAACGCCATTCCGACCACGCTGAACTAGGCTGCCGTCAGACGCAATTGCCGATACAAGATACTTGTGTATTGTTGTCCGAATGAGCTCAGTACCATTGATCTTGATGGAGCCTGACTCGCTCGGTCAAGTAAATCAGTCTTTTTGACGTTTAACCTGAGCACGAATATAACCAGACCAGGTTTGCGCTGTTGCTCAAGCGTGCTTTCGTCTTCGCTGGCGAGCATCACGTGAACGGCATAAAGAATCGTCCATGAAGCCGGTTTCTCGAGATCTTATGTAATGGTATCCACGACGTCAACAAATAGTACTGGAAATAACGCAGAGCACTCTACTAACGCGGAGATGGGGAACTCAGCCGATGTGCTCGTTGCCGTTTGCGCTCGGCTCTTTGGACCAGAATAGAGGGTGCGTACCCACTCGATGGGCTCTTCGGGAACCCCATGCTGTCGTAAGGCATACCATCTAACATCAAGCGGAACGCAGCAGCATGGCGTTCCCGAAAACCTTCTCCAAACCTAAAAAGGTAAGATGTACCGGTCTTTGATCTAGACCGGTGCTTTTCTAGTAAAGAGCGAGTGGCGTTTATGGCATCAATGGTACTGCAACCAGAAAGAAAACCATACTGGTTGGTGGTCAGCTCTGCGATGTCACAGATTCGATTGTCCACAATTCGCTCAAAGATTTTCATGCTGTGCGAGAGCAGGAGAACTGGACGGTATCAAGCGCGTTCCCCAGGACTGCTCTTCTCCCTCCAGATAGGAATGGCCGTGTTCTGTGGCCAGCTCTCAAACAACTTCTTCTCTGCTACGACCTCGTTGAAGAACTTCGTCAACCACACCGCAGAACTGCAGTTCTCTGATGTCCACAAGTCCGCCGCTAACACGTCAGGGTCAGTTGTTTTGTCTGATTCTATCTTCCTCATAGCCGTAATTGTCTCCTTGACGGTTATCTTGTAAACGTGGCCTTATGCTGGCTGAGCGCAGATGAGCAAACTCGACAGTTGAGATTTTTCAAAGTGCTCTCTCTTCAGTGTTTACTTGCAGCCCGTCAGGAGGTGACCGTTTCCGTCATTTATGCAGAAGAACTTTTCTATATCATCGGTCTGGAAATAGCAGGTCTCTGCGAGATGGTAAATGTACTGCTCACCATCGCAAGACTCGCTTTCTCGTTCAGAACAGCAAAATGAGCTGCCCTCGCAGAAGCAACGGCCTTCTGTGCCCCTTTTTGCGATCTGATAGCGCCACCAGATATCAGCTCTCTTTTCTAAAAGAAATAAGTGGTACTGCTTTTTCCCTCACGCACGTTACCTTTAGCATGGTCCGTCCACAGCCATGTTTGTTTGTCAATCTTACGCCGTCCAGGCTTGGTCATGCCGAGCTCTGACCACGCAACCCGGTTTATCGCTTCGGCAGCACCCTTCCGACTTTAGCCGTCAGTCGTTACCGCGCGTAATAGAATGCGAGAGACGGCGACCGCCTCTTTTTCCTTCAGCCGCCACCACCTGATTCTCTTTGGCATAGACCTTTCCGCTAGTTTCGGTTTTGGCAGGACGATCTCCAGCATACAAATGGCGACCGTTTCACAGGGTACTGTCTTCGCGTCTGTTATGAGCCCCTGACCGCGGTGTCTGACAAAACGAAATCAATTTGTGTTCGGCTATGAAGCGGTGGTGGTTTGAACTAATGGTCCAATTGGTCCATAAAACTGAAGTGTTGTATTCTGGGTATTGTCTCAGACCTTTCTCACGAGGAGAATTTGATGAACGTAATAGTTGACGGAAAGGAATAACATTTTCATCAAATAAACCTCATAGTTATGATGTATTTCTTCACACGAATTCTTTTATAGGACAATTTATTCACTACCTATTTGCAATTACAGCGTCGTCATTATGTCTACAATATGCAAAAATCCAGCGGTAGTCAATTTTTCATGTTTTTTTTTCATGTTCATGTCAAAAATCAAGTACATCTTAACCCTTAATTGCAGTATTAAACCTCTGTTCCTAACACACACTAAACGTGAATACTGGATATACCCTTCTTGCAAGCTCTACAGTTGCGATGTTATAAACCTCGCGCACAAACTGCGTGGGCCCAGAAGCGGCACTGCGTGCATCGCATCTTCTGATTCTCTGGCATTTGGCGCCTGGATCCATGTCTTCTGGGAGGTATTTCTCGAGACATCAATACAGAATAAAATTTCCTCGAGATTCACTCTTACATCCTCCAAGGATTGCGTCTTCCTGACATTTTTGCATTTTCGGGCGTCCATGAATAGGTACGTCAGGTCCAGGAATAATACCAGCAGCTTCAAGGGGAATATCAATGTCGCCGGCAATCACGCGCAATCTTTCAGCGACTGCTGGTAGAGTATCAAAGGCACCTCATCTTCTTGCTTAGCCAGAGCATTTACCATCGCATGAATTGCAATATAGCTCTGAAAAGGAATATCTACATGCTATATCGTTACAATCGCCACAAATTGCATTCAGTTCCCCGCGTATATCACGGGAAGACCTTTCTGAGTATGCATCACAACTTCTCGCAGTTCAGGTTCCAACTAAGAGAAAGTCGATTCTTGCACAACTTCTTCGTGTCCTAAAGGCAAAGAAGTAACTTCAACCATTGACAGCTCGAATTATAGTCACGCTCCATAAAATTTCTCTGCGTGACCGCGTAAGCACGCGACTCCGGCAGACGTTTCACCTGAGCAAGATCATGTAAAGGAGTACGGACATATGTGACAACGAGAACAGTGGGTATTCGTCTTGAAATACATTTGTGATAGTTGGTGAATTAATTAGTATATTTGTATGAGGTGAGAGTTGTAACCACTAGCCTCACGAGACGCATGCAATGCTCATAGAATTCGACGCGATACACTGTCTCGGATTTTGCACTGTCTACATAACATGTCAAGTCCCCAATCTTGTAAATCTTGCCACAATTTTCTGAATTGTTTTCTCTCATGCGATATGAAGAAGCTTGTTACTAACAGAGTCAATGGTTCAAATTTAATGTGATTTTTAACTTTTCAAATCTGGTGCCATCTTTCCGTAATCATGGAAGTGTTCATCACAGGACCTCTTCGGCGGAAGGTGAAATGCTCCAAACTTCTTTATTTTCTCGTGCTCTTGAATGAAAAAGGTCGTATCAGCATCACCTGGCCCCTCGGCCTACCTCGCTACTGGGAAAGAGGATCTGAAGCAATCGTAGAAGGCGAGAGCCTCATCAGAGAATAGTGACTTTGAAGCAAAATTTGGCACGATTTTTTATTTCATCAGGAAGTATTTTTATTACTTTCCTCGATGTCATCTTACCCAACAACAGAGATGGCTAAAATATGAATGATTACTCACAATAATTTGGAATACAATTTTGGATACATAGTCGGTACAACCTACTCTTGTTAGGAGTACGACCAAATACTTCACGTGGTATAAACCGATTCGAACGATCACCGCCGAGTTTCGTTATGCAATTCTTTTATTGCACGGCAACCTACAACGAACGAATTAGGGTACCGCAACAAACAAGAGAATGGTAATACACAAAGAAAAAGAACACTGGGGTAGAGATATGGAGGTGATAGTACGGAGAGATTCCAATAAGAGAACCGATATGGAGAGATTCAAATNNNNAAAAAAAACAACGCAACTAGTAGCCAAACAGGCGAAACAACAATCAATCGACAATCGTTAATCGATTGTCAAGCGCAAAATAAGGCGTATAGATGAAAGGGCGGTCTCGGGTGCTAATCAACTGGAAGGGTTTCTTCTCCTGAGGGAGGAGTGGCAGGCTTCTGGACGGCGTTGCGGGATGTCGACTGGCTCTATTGGCGCGTTGGTTCTGCTCGGCACTCTTTCCCGCGCAAATTCTGCAGTAGATTATTGATAGATCAAAACATTGATTATTTGACTCCTCTCTCGACAACATGAAGGAAGTCCACGGTGGTAATCGTCAACTACCGCAACTGTTGCGAGTTTCAAGGCATATGTCGTGACATCATGAGTGTCATCAACGGCAATTCCTTTACTCACAAACTATTCCTGCCATTTTTGCCGGGGTGGTGTGATGATCACTGCAATAGGGCCCTTCCAAAAACTTAATTCGTTTATCATAAGACAAACCGAACTACAGCTAAACCCTGCCCACTCGGCTCGTCTTGCTTCTTTAAAGGACGTCCTTTGAATTTCGCTCTTACTCTCTTAATTCGAATGAAGTAATGTTATCCCTGTCGCGCATTCCTGGCATCAGCTTGTACTTTGTCATAACATGCCAGAGAAATTTCGTAACAAAATACAACTTGCATTCCTTCAACACATAGTCCCTCCTCATTTTTTGCATAATGTAGTCGGTGAGAATTCCTAGAAGGTGCGGTGATGATTGTGATACATTTTACATAAATAGCGCCGTCTACCTTAGACCATGTACTTCAGATACTCTAACTCTTCGTTTAACCACCGTTACAAGGCAGGATAGAGGTCGTGTCTTGTGGCCAAAACACCTACGACTTTCACTGTGCCATCTTCTTCGAAGTGCACATTTGCAAAGGCTGAACAGTACCAATGCTCTTGCTACGGCGCATACGACACTCTCCTTGCGGAGCACCCTCACCACACTTACACCTATATAATTACCAATTAGGATAACGTGTAAAGAGGTGTAACAAGCTATAATGATCAAACCGTATTATCGAGTCCTTTCCGCCTTTTTTGTTTGACCTGCGGGAAAAATGAACTGCAATTCGTTTCGCATAATCTCTCCATACATTCTAAACTATCTTTTTCTACTAGGGATTTCCATCTTACATAGCATTTATCCCAAAGTCCTCCGAGCCCCGAAAAGGTACATTGTCGACAATGTATCTTGAGGTCTTTTCATGTCTTCGCCATTCAGATGATCAATTCCACACTGCTCACTTTATTCCTCATGAGTTTTAATTACCTCTTCACAAAGGCAGCACTGTGATGATGCACCAAAACCCTTTTCCTCTACGACTACTGACAGACTTTGATGCAGTAGAATGCTCAAAATTCCGATGCATCTAGAGGCTAGTTTTCAATTTTCAAAAAATTTTCCACACTCTCTGCAGGCATGCGTCTGCTTCCCATCGCTTTCAGATTCCTCCTTCTTGACCTGCGCCATGACTCCTTCAAACGTGGGTAAAAGACTATGTACTGAGCGTAGATGCTCGAGTATACTATATTTGCTCATACTTCTACCAGAAGTGGATCGGATTGTTTTGACTCCATTTCAGCTTTCTGAACGAAATCGGTTCAAGGCATTGAGCGTTCACGTAATTAAAAAAAGAAATGCTTGAAGTGCACAGCTGTCCGCACCACAACAAGCACCTAGCTCGCCGGATTTAGTGCTCTCCCTTGCGAGGCGGGGATCGTGGGTTCGCTTCCAGTTGTCGTCGCAGTTTTTGCACACATACTTTTTTTGAATGAAGGCACTTATAACCTTTCCTGATATTTATTGATGTGAGGCTTATACATGTCGTTGCTTATAATTATTACTCTTACATAAGAGCTTTCTGCACGTAGTCGATATGACTGTTTTATTTTTATCACTGAATTACCTGGAAAATTTGTCTCAGAGTGCACAGATGTAAAAAATTCAAAAGCGACAGAACATCCAAAAAATTGGTGAAGAAGGCATATTGTTCAAGAATTTCTCTCTTTGAACATGGTGCTCCTGACAGCCATCCATCTAGATGTGAGTCAGCGGTCTTTAGACTGTGCATGGTACATCGCGGTGGACCCAAATCGAAAAAAAGCATATCATTAGATACTAGCTGTTACACTATCGACTGATTTTCATTCACCGAATCATTAAACAATCATATTTTCTTCGTATTTTATAGGAAGCCTATAATCACGAATTGCAGAAACAATCAGCCTCAAATAATTGTGATAAGCACAAGCGATAGCCTAAATAAGGAGCTTACTTGAATGAATATTGAAAAATACATAAAAGTTTCACTTGGAGAAAGCACGCTTACAACAACTTTTCGACGGTGCGAAGCAAACACACAACCTAAGTAGAGCACTATCTCCGCACCACGACGACGCTTGCTGTCTCGCAGACAGCTGCATCGTTCAACGGAAACTGTACCCAAGCAGATTTTGGGAGCTCATAACGTTTTTTGGGAGGCTCATTCAGCAGTTTCACCCTCTTTATCCGTAAGGTTCACAGACAAAATGGTTCCAGAGACTTCCCCATAGATGAATTCGAGGCCCCTACTGATACCATAGCCGATGTCAGGTCGAGAAACGTCCTGGATAGGGCACAATAAGGGGCCTGATATATTGTGTGAATGCCGCACCGAGCCTCAACGGTATTATAGAGGCCGCACTACCTCAAAGGAATCGCATGATGGACAACACGAAGGTTCACACTATTTGTTATGACCCGTGCCGACAGTTGAAGGCAGTTCTAGACAGTTTTGAACTGGTGTAATCAACCCTTCGCGCAGTTGTAGCGACCGAAATCTCGTCTTGCCATCTCCGTCATGGTAATCTACAACATCTAATTCCACTACATTTGGATAGTCTTATTTTTTGCTCAGTAAGCGGAATCTCTCGCTTTCTTCGCTACCGATGCACTACTCAACACATCCTCTCTGAATTTTAAATAGGTACCTGAACATTATCGTGAACTGTGCCTTCAAGCAATATTAATATACCTAAGTTTTTATTTAAAATCTCATGGGAATTCGAAACCCTCCTATCGTTAGAAGCATCGTAGCAAAAAATCAGAATTTTTTACACCTGTGCACTCTGAGACAAATTTTCCAGGTAATTCAGTGATAAAAATAAAACAGTCATATCAACTACGTGCAGAAAGCTCTTATGTAAGAGTAATAATTATAAGCAACGACATGAATAAGCCTCACATGAATAAATATCAGAAAAGGTTATAAAGCCTTCATTCAAAAAAAAAGTATGTGTGCAAAAACTGCGACGACAACTGGAAGCGAACCCACGATCCCCGCCTCACAAGGGAGAGCACTAAATATGGCAAGCCAAGTGCTTGTTGTGGTGCGGACAGCTGTCCACTACAAGCAAAACTATCATCAATGAAATTTTAGTAACTCCTATCTTTCTTGTAAAAAGTTTCACCTTTTATAATCAGCATCAAGAAGTCTATTGATATATCTACGTCATCATTCTGCGTTACCTCCTTATTCAATTTAAAACTCGTGTTGCATCACTTCAAAATTCGAGAAAATTCACAACATACGAGTAAGCAACTATCGAATTATTTATAAATCAAGTGCAACTTGCATTCTTCTTTATAGGGTTTCTGCACGAGCTTTTGGTGTTACCACTGAGATGACAAGTACAGTTTGACGTAAGCTTTTATTCAATTATTTGTTCGAGATAAAAGAGATACTAGCAGAGGTAGAGTAAATACAGAGCAGTAGTCCATTCAATTTATATTGCAAATTAAAGCAAAATAGTAGTTGAAGCAAGACAGCAGAGTAAATTATGGAAATTAAATTGAGATCAGAAAGAATTTCCTTTCGAGAGGTTCTGCTTTACTCTTTCTTGAAAAACGCGTCGAGCTTCTTTTTTGGCGGTGGTTCTTTCGCCTCAAGTCTCACAGGTCGTTTCTTTCCTTGCGACTTGTTATTACCACGTTCTTCTGCTGCTGCTTTTAATTTTTTCGCCTGGTCCAGTTTATGGAAGTGGGCTAATTCCTGCAATATACACATTAAATACTTATGCTGGTAAAGTTAGCATAATAGGAACCTGGTTTAAAGTTCAAGGCTTCATCTACGATCCAAATTTCCCAGCCACCCTTATATAATAAAGCCTGCCCTCATCACTGAGCGTAGCTCCATGCGAACGTGCTAGCACGATAGACCTCGTCGTGTAGGCGACGTGCCTAGAATTGTTCTGCATGTAGTCGCTCCGATACATTATTCCGTACTGTTCACTCAACGTGGCCGCTCGCACCTTGCGTTTTCTAATATGCAACCGTAATGTTCGAAACTACGCTCCAAATATCATTCATTGCCTCCTTTCAGTATTTTTTATTTCAACTTCAACGTCCTTGAAACGACTGCGACTTTCATGCCCGATTCCGTCATGCCCACGGCCGCCTGCCGAACTCCCTGAACATGCCTACTGCTGCCTGCCTAGAGACTTCTGCCTCTAAATGCATGCCTACAGTGTACAAGCACTAACGCCAAGCAGAAATGGGATGTAAAAATGCAATTATCGCTAACCTCACAATCATGAAAAATCACACCCGTAGTAGGTCTATGTATGTAGTCACGTGATCCCCTAGTTTTAGAGCTATAAGGATAGTTTGGCTCGGTTCAAGGTAAGTTTTGACTGACTTATCAAAATTTTTCTCGATTCCTTTTTTTGAAAAAAAGTTACGATTGGAGAAATCTTTTACCGAAGACTTTTGACCGCTACTTATATAGGCTCATCAGGGGTGTGGCGCATTAGGAACGAAATGGTCGCGTCGCGGTGAGAGGGACGTCGCGCACGAAGGAATGTAGCAGGATGCAGCAGTAGGTAAGAAATACAAGTACAAAAGTACTAATAGTAGATTTATGCATAAAATAATGATCGCATAACGATTGAGCTATATGAAAAAGGCTAGAGCTGTAATAACGGCGAATGAGTGGTCCGCGACAGCCGCGTGCGGCGAATCGATTACCCAAAATCGTTGAAAACGCCCGTCTCCCGCTCATCAGTGATGTATCTGACGTTTATTGGCAACATTTTAAAGACGGGGAAGACGCTCACTCTCTGTTAAATAGTCTGCCTGATGGCGAGCTGGAAAGTATATGCCACATATTTTTTTGTTTACATAAAGTTTATGTTTTTGTTTCAATTTTATTTATCATATTTCGATATGTAATAACTTTCCCAATTCATACATTCGCATTAGCACAGACGAGTCTATTGGCAGAGAGAGCCAACCAATTTAACGTGACCACCCCACAGGGGAGTAGGTGTAAATGCGGATGTGAGTAACCTGACTTGTAAGTAAATGGGCATATCCCTTTCAAACCTCTTTTCTATTGTTTTGCCGACTTAGACTTGCCTTTTCTCCAAATGTTAGGGTAAGCAAGATTTTCCTGGAAGGAGATTCAATTTTCGTCAAATTCAAGGCCATCTTATTGCTGAACAAATTTTAGGAATCATGCACGTTCCTACAATGATCTCCATTAGTACCTAACTGTGCGAGCAGCTGTGCAGTACATTAGAAATATCTTGCCGCCTAACAGTAAGCGAAAAGCCGTTGCTCAAATTCATAAAAACAGAAGCAGTTCAAGGTAACTTACTGCTTTGATGTTTTCCGGAAGTTCTTGAAAGACAGACGGAGATATTACACCAATGTCGTTAAGTTCCAGAGCAGGGACTGCGTCTGAAGAAGCTTCAAAGGCGCGAGGGTTGTACACCTGAGCACAAGATTCTGAACTAAATTTGTTTCTGAAAGCATCTGCACTATGTGGACACACCTGCCAGCCATCTTCATCCACTTCGGGTTCTGCACCGGCAGACTTTACCGTTGCAGTCGTTTTGATTGGAGAGTCGCTTTCAGAAATCGTGCCACCAGACGGGCCAGGAACTTCCTGTGTGTGATTATGGATTCACACAGAAGATTAATGACCAAATCATCGACTAACCAGGTGACTTGATGGCTTCAACACTCCCTTAACGAAGACTCGTGGATCTGGAGCGGATTGGTCGGTTGATTCGAGCATGCTACTTCCTAAGATTCAAGTTTTCATGTCATGTTTTCATTTTCATTCAAGCAACAACAAATACAGATACCGAAAGAATGAGAGGGGTTGCTACTAAAAAGGGAAAGCAGTCAATAACCGTTGCCAGAATCAAATCTTGTGGGCACTAATTCATATATTATGTAATCGTGTATATCTTGGAACATCTTACTGTCTTTAAACAATGTGGCGATCAGCTCTCATGCACCCTCTTCTATGAGAGAGCCGAATTCAGTGCCTTGATTTTTGCAAAAGTTGGGCTTCTTGAGTAGCCTGAGACAGCGACCAATTGAGACAGTAGAGCCCCATCTTGTAACTATCCGTTTGGAGTCATTACGCTGTTCATCGGAGCACGCTGTTCTTTGACAGTATTCCAATAGGCTTTGTGATCAAAATTAATAACAACTGGGATCTGTTCCTTCAAAGGAAGATTCATGCGAGTTGTGTCGTTGAGAGATAATAAAACACGCGAAGATATACGAGATTACAACAATCAATTAAGACCATACGTAAAGCAAGCGATGGACCAGCATATGCGAGCATATGCGCTATGACAGGCTTCCTCTTCGTCGAGAAGGACCACCACGCGTAAGGAATCAATGAAAAGAGCTCAAAAGTATTAAAAAAGACAAAGACAAAAAACAGACAAGCATTAAAAAGGATCGCCCATCCTATCAAAGAGCGCATAGGAATGGCACAAGGAATACAGCAGTAGATAAGCTTCGTGCTCGTTCCGTTAACTGAATAACCTCAAACGGTACATCAAGCGTCTCAACTTGTTTCCGTGTCATGCTACAAAAGAAAAATCAAAATTTTACAGCAATCATAATGTAGTAGGTTGATGCATAGTTATTGCGGATTTTTTCGGCCTCTTTTCTTTCTATACAATTTGAAATTTGGATTGTGGTTTTTTATGGGAACTACCTCGCTTTCCATGACAGTAATGAGCCTAGAAAATCATCTTCATATTCGCCACACTACGCTTTACTAAATCGAGAGAGTTGAAGGTGGCAGAGTCAATTATCAATCTCAAAAAACTTTTCGTCGATGAAACAATTAGCCAGAGCTAAATTAAAAAAAAGGATCTGCTCCTAAATCCGCCTATACACCGAGAGAAACTTCAATGGATCATCACGTCAACTGTTCGTCGGAAAATTGGCTAACCAACAGAACTCATGACGAAATGGACACTTGATGGGCGATGTGGATCGCCTCCCAGAATCGTAACTTCTTCGCCTGTGGATTGCGACCTCCTAGCAAACGGGAAGCGTTTGGAACAGATTTCTAAAATACATCTTTTGTCGATGTCATACTCAAAATTTTCCTTTCCTCGACTACCAACAGGATTTGCAGCTATTTTGAGGTGGATCGGTCCACACATGACGGGAAGGGCTTATTGTAAGCTCGATCTGATTGTGTGATACATGTGAACGGAATCCGACTGGTACAAATGAATCGAGCTCGAAACGTCGTAGGACTTGGTCAATTCGGATGAGTAGGCAACAACAAATGTGTGCTCCTCTATAAAGCACTACTTTTTCTCACTATACTTAAGTGAGGCATCATTGACGATGTAATGACGAAGTGCTCTTTGGGCATTCGGAATGCAGGCTAGTCCACCCTTTGTATGAATGTGGTAGAATGCAGTGTTCTAGTAGGTGCAATACGTTGCGCTGCCATCGCACTCCGAGCACCCCAGGAAACAGCTCGGTATCAAAACGTCAACTTTGACGCCATTTTCTTTCAAGTCAGATTGTGTGAAGTGCGTCGGTTACAATATGGGAGAAAACATTGTTCAACTTCGAGATGCAATGTTGATAACATGATCGAATATGTATGGCATCACTTTGATGGTCTTGAAACGTAAATATAATGTCACAACTTCAACTATCATCATTTGAGTAGCATTACTTACCTTAGTGAACCCTTCTCCGTTGCATTAGTACTGAGCACACTGGTTTAAAGAAAGCTCACCAGCTCCGCCTGGCTTCAGGCGTTTTTCCACCCACTCCATTATGCTTTGGTTTTGAGCACTGACGCCACTTACGAACCGAGAAGCGCTCATATAGAGATTAAAAATTGGTGGATCCCTGTAAAAGAATGTTCACGCTTTAGGCTTTCACAAGGAAAAAAATATGAGGCAGCATGGCAAAATATGAGGCACAAGGAAAAAAATATGAGGCAAAAATAAGAGGAAAATATGACAGAAGTTACCACTTATCGCTATTGAGTGGGGCTCGGTTGAAATTTTTCGCTGCAGACCACATAACATCGGCAAGCACTTGAGGGTTGTAGGAGGAGATTTTAAGCGTTTTTGAAGTTCGGGTGTTATTCAATATCCCAAACACGACATTCTCTGCTGTTCGCTTATTCTGCAAAATTGAACGCATTACTGGGCCACTGAATCTCATTAGCGCCCCCTCTGAAAAAGAATCGCTAAAACACGAACTATCACATCAAAAACACACCTTGACCTGATCAGCTACAAGACGTTTCGAGAGTTCTTTTGATAAACCTTCAATCCATCTGAAAAAGGCTATGGTGATGCTCGAAGCACACGCTAGGCTCAACACTCAACATGCTTACAGCAACGAAGGATATGTGACGAGGGAATGTGCTCCAAAAGAGTGGGACAGCTAGTGGGGAAGCCTTCTTAACTCCATGCTAATTCAGCTCTTTGCGCTCTCTCGCCAGAATAGCATTCGAGGTGTATAAACAAAGCCAGTGCGAACCTCTTCGCGGTAGCTTCAGACTGACATTTCACGAGGTGCGAATTCCACTGGGCTCTGCGTTTTTGACATTGAACGCTGGAGCGCAGAGCGGCTTCGCTGGTCCGTACAAAATTGGTGGATCGTCTTCAGTGTCAATCATTCCCGTTTTTTGGGATGCGCTGCATTCGATTTCCTTTCATAATCGTAGTGAAGTATTGAATGCGTATGTGTCTATACAATGAATTCCACCAGCCAGCTAATGAATAGGCCAGTGCTTTGATTCTCTCCGAATAGTATGGTACCAATAAACGGACCCTAGAAGGAATAAAGGCTCGGTTGACTTGGAAGGATACCGACCCAGGTTTGGAACAACGGATCATACATGCAAGATAGTGTGCCAATGCCTATAACACCGCTGCCTGACGCCCATAGTGGAGATAGACATGTTTCTTACAATAGGCCAAGAAATAAGTACTTACCTTAAACCGAAAAAGAGGAGTACCGGATACGCGAGATGCCGATGTCGTGTAAAAGGTGTTATGATAATGGAATCGACGAGTGACTATTCGAAAGTGTAACGTAGTGTCTAACCAGGGAGGGGTAGTCTACTTATCTTGGAACTTTGAATTCAGACTCAGATAAATCGATAGAGTTTTGAATGCTGTTTGCGAAAATGGAAATTAAAACTGCAAAATGATTCTCCTTAGAAAGTTATGGGGGCCCGAATTTTGCTCGACAGTAGTAT
>UZAF01017421.1:24640-45344 GCA_900617895.1 Haemonchus placei
CCCAGTAAGTAAGAATATTTTAGGAGCAGTCCATTCATTGCTTACGAAAATCCATGAAAATCTGACGAACCTTATTGTTGGCTATGCCTCCTGAGCAAAAGAATTGGGTGTGCTCACGAATATTCGCACGCATTCGTTCGATGGTCTGCGCAGCTATTGCCAGGCGGAGCTAAATTTACAACAAATCTCCATCAAAACATTCCTTCAAACCTGGTCATTTGTTGTCTTGGAGTATTCAATGCTTTGTAAAGAGCATTTTTGAATTGTGGTTATTTATTTTGCCCGACGTTTCGAAACGTTCGTTGTACTCAAAGGCGATGTTATGATCACTTATGCGCAGACATTGACTAGTTGCACTTCATTCCGGTCGGCTTCGAAAGTTGAAAATGTACAAAGGGCAACACACGTCGATTACGCCAACATCGACTCCACTTGATTCTACTGCTCAATTTGAAAGACAATGGATCAAGTGAGAATGTCCGGCCGCACTCGTGCTTTAAAGAGATCTTCATATTACGTGCATCGTTTATCACTACAAAGGTACATAGTGTGCTAGTTGGGGCACTTATTCTTGCCATTAATCCATGAATTTCAGTGAATGATCTAGAAAACCTCACTGGTTTCCTTAGCACCGATACTGTTATCGTAGGCCAGAATTATGCATTCAATATCAAAGCCGGCGTCTCATGTCTCCTGAGCTTGCCCAGCGGTGCAAACGAACTCTTAATTCTCGACCAATTTCAGCACCTTGTGAGGCTGACAGGTGAAACGACACCTACTGGTACAACGCTATTGAAGTGCGCTGCTGTAGGGGAATCTTGTTGCCGAGTTCTGCAGCTAGAAACATAGAGAAGGTAGAAGAAGAATCGAAATGCCTGTGTGATCGTATCCGCTTCAACGCTAAAGCCTTACTCTGTGTTGGCAAAAGTAATCGCCATTGACGATGCACATGGATTCTTCAGATTTTGGGCTATCGTTATCATCGACGCATTTCATCAATGCGCTCATCTTGCGTGAGATTGTATGCGGCTTGGAAAAAACTGCAGAACAGTCAGAGCAGGAGCACTGTATAAACGAGCTGAATTCGGTACACGCACTTCAAACACGTATGGTCGCGGATTCATATACCGAATCGTCATTTCCCTATGCCAACCAAGCTTTCCATCCCTCCGGGGTCGGCTAATTGATACCAGACTCGTCTGGGAATATCGAAACACTGATTTGTACATGCCGCATTCGACTTCCATTTAGAATCGTAGTGGCGTATTAAATGCGTATGTAGCCTATGCAAGCCATTGCATAGGCTACATACGCATTTAATACACCACTACGATTCTAAATGGAAATCGAATGCGTGGGCGTTACCCCCAGGCGGGATCGATTAACGCACCAGGACTTTATCCTTAGACTTTCATTAACGATGTGCGTCCGACCGAAACTACTCGATTGTGTTCATGGGTGAGCGATGGCTCAGTGTTGATGAAATTGACATGAGTACAGTTGCTGGTATCCTAACTATGCCTAAATGACGTTGGTTACAAATGTTACAACAACGAAACAAATGTTCTGCCGTAGAAGCGCTAGCGCAACATACAAAGGACTTTGGGCGACCAGTGGTACAATGCACTTGAGGCAACTGAAACAAAAACAAGAGAAAAGGTAACACAAACATGACTTAGTTCCTTGGCACACTTAATTTCGAGCCAATTTCGAAGGTTCTCCTCACGATTGTACGCTTCTTCGCCTTCTTTGTCGCAACCGTCTGCAAGATGTGTCGTAGGAAGCAGAGTAGAGATATTACCAGTAAGCTGAAAGCTTAAGTAGAATGCGAAACTCAACATTTACAAATGAACTTATTAATTTGACGAATATGAAATGTCTCTCATTCCTTTTCATGTATTTCATTTTAATGTTTTTATACAATTTCTTGAAGTGTGTGGAGCTCACTTGAGAGAGCGTATCCTTGCGGATATCACAGTACAGCTCTCAGTGAGTGATCGCACCTGAAGCCAAAATTCCCATTCGAAAATGCTTGATAAGAAGCATCTTCTGCGCATATGTATGTGTGACCATTTCAAACAAGGGAAAGCGGCAGCTGAATCTTATCGAACCCGTTGCGAAATACCCAGAAAGAATATGCCATCCCTGAGGCATCGCTTTCGAGGAGATGAAAATCTCGGGAACGAAGAACTTGGACATCCGACTGAAGTCAGGGATACCGAAGAAGTATGGCAGTTCTTCAGTTGATCTACGCCAAAGTACCAGAGGTCGTACAGAGAGGTTTGAGTGCTCTCAAAGCACCATGCACCCAATCGGAAGGCTAAAAACGGGTCGCGCATCAAATGAGAGATGCGAACGAAGCAGCTGCCATTGCGAGAATCATACTTCACAGAATCAGAACAGAGGGCCTTTGATTCCATTGCAACGACGGTTGGAAAGTGGATATTCCCCCAATACGCACTAAGAAAACGGCAGTATCCCTAACTCGGTGTACAATGGAGGCCGACTCCGATAGCAGGCATTCATGAGAAGAAAGCTATGCTGTTCGTGTGATGCAACAGTGTAAGATTGGCGTATAGGGTGGGCCAAAATTATGATGACACCGCGCGCTGACGGTCGTACCATATTTCTTCTTAGTTCAGAAGATATTATTCGGTTTCTTTTAGTTCATAAGGTAGATTACATTATTTGTTCCTAATTATACTGAACTTTTGGCAGATTTTTAAAATAGTGGACACGTCACTACCCCGTGAATCAATCACCACTTTTATTTACAAGTGCTTTTGGCACATGTCCAGACGACTCAGCGTAACAAAGTATACTGAACAATAAGACGCATTCGAGAGTTGGGACAACTGTAGATCGGAGGAGTGGATATGAGAGGCCTACAGTTACATTTACGAGTGTTAAGTAAAAAGGCAAAGGCCTGCGTTGCAGTGTAATTCACTCTGCCTTAAAATGGCTAAAGGTATGAATATTCTACGAAGTTTCTGCGCAAAATCGGGAAACATAATTTGCATAACAAGGTCCTTATACGATCAGAAAGTGATTTCCCGAGCGAGCAGGCTGAAGAGAAGGGAAAGGTTGGCTCACAACAGCAGTCACTACGTTTCCGAATAAATCGCCATGCTGGATTCCTCTTCATTGACGAGAAGATATTCACGGCAAAAAAGGTGCTCAGTAAGCATTGCGACAGGTTTTACGTGAAGTTGAATGAAATGGAAATGATAGAAAGCTACTGAAACTAAGGTGAACTTGGAACTAAGAAGTCACAGTTATGTGGGAGACCTGTTCGATTTTGTCGTGTGCAATCAGACACTTTGGCGATTCCTGCGGATATATTGTAAAGATGGAGCTCCTGACTGCAGAGCAAAAATTGTCCAGGAATCCTGCAGTAGTCCCCCGACTCCATAACCTTTGATCTGTGGCCACTCAGGAGCCCTGACCTTAATTTCATGATGTCTTATTGTTAGTGTGGTAAAACTTGGTAGTAAAAACATGCGTCACCCCAAACTAGAATTGAAATAATCTCGAGTATGCCTCGCAAAAGGCCGAGACCCGCTTATCCTAATAGCGTGCCACCCTCGATGTATCCTATCGTAGTCTCGAGACTTGCGTGAGAATGGGAATCAACAGATCCTAGTTTCAAGTATTATTTTGTTAAACGATTATCGATAAATTTTTTCTTGAAAATGGGTTGTTCTATTAGGGTTTTATTCGTTTTCGGGGATGTGATACCTGTGTCACCATACGTTTGGGCCCATACTGTACTTTGAAGGGCTGGATGTGGGTCGGACGATTACCTCGAAAAGATACGTACAGCAGCTCGTCGCGTAGGTTAAGCACTGCACTGTCAAGGGATCAATTCAGCCAATATGAAATTCTTGCACAACAACGCAAGACCTCTTGTCCCGAGAACGAAAACTTCTTACCAACTAATAGAGGAACTGCGCTAGTAAGCTATGTCTCATGCGCCGTATAGCACAGAACCAGCCCGAGTGAACTTAAGCCACTACTTACTAAAATCAGTGCAGCAAGGTGAAAATTCAATAACCTTGACGATCTCAAAATTTGAATGTCCAGTTTCTTCTAATTACTTTTGTGCCTAAATGCCCGATGCCGCCTGATGAAGAACTTTCCGTTTGCCTAGAATCGGAAGTGGCAAACGCGAAAAGAAGCATGAAGAAAGGACTAGCTCTATGCTTGGAAAATATCCCTGCGGATTCTCTACGATCTGTGAGCACCGCTCCTTATACCCTTCTTGCAGATTACTTTAATCACTTCCTCAAATTAAGGATTCCTCAAGAGAGCTCAGCGGAAAGACATCTGCTACTACCCTCCGATTACCAGCGGGAGAGAGTGCACCGAATTCAGGAAAAAACTTTTCGTGCATCGACAACATCCAGCAGTAAATATTGATAGAAGTCAAGAGTATCGCCTCCTTTTGTCCTCCTTTTCCTGGATCACAAGTAGGCATTCCACCCTATGATGGTCAAGTCTGTTCTGAATGCTCCTGTACAAGCCGGAATTGATTCTACCTACGTTCAAATGCTCGAATAGTGCCTTTCAAACACATCAACATTCATTCAATTGTTCAATTCAATCGAGCGAAAACTGAAGATTCCAGTTGAAAAAGAGGTTCAGCGAGGAGGTGCAATATTCCCAATGCTTTTCACGGCTGCACTGAATTACGATGTTGAACCGCGACTGGGAAGAAAGGGATACCCCCACCAATGACAAATATGTCAGTAACCTTCTATATGAGTGACCGCGACAATATCGCCTTGATATCTAGCAACACTGTCGAAATGGAAAAGATGCTCAACGAGCTATATGCGGTAGGCTGTGGGTGGTCTTGAAGATTCGTGCAAAGCGCAGCTAATGGTGAACAGGTGTAGCGATACGAAAACAGTAAAATTAGAACTAAAAGCTCTACAAAGAGTTGAATCCCACATGTACCTGAGAAGAGAGCTGCTCCGGAAGTAAATAGGAGTAGACGTGCTTAATAGGTAGCTTTCTTCTTTCTTTCTTTTGAAATCAATTCGTAAAGTGGCAGACTAGGTCAGCGATCCCACCCTAAAAGCATCGACATTCAACGCCTCAGCATTGCCAGCGATGGGTTATGCGACTCAAACGTACCCTGACAACGAAATCGACGAAGCCATAAGAACCTCACGCATTAAGAGGGAGTTTTCTAGAGATCAGTCGACGTCAACAGTGGCAGAAAGGATTGCGAAGTTCAGATCTGAAGGAGAGACCCTCTACAATTCATGGCTTATTGGATACACCTCTGGGCCGGTCGTCTACTTCGTCGAACAGATAACGGATGGTGTCTTCCAGTCACAGAGTGGCTTCCGAGATGTAAGCAAGACCGTTAGGAAGCCAACTGACTCGACGGGTCGATTTATTTTCCAAATATTCCAGAGAAAAAGGCCAGCATTGGATGCAAGTCGAGAAAGATCGCGCAGTATGGAAGAGATGTAGTCCTCGCTGGGAAAACCTCTTGCCGATGGACCATCAAAGTAAGTGCCGTCATCAAAAAACTTCCCGATTTCTAGTATCAGGAGTCGGTGTACGAACGCAGTCACAGGCGTCGTCGTTCTCACCCTAACCCCATTTACTCGACTAGGCCCTACATTAAAACTTGAGTTCAGAATGTACAGGATGTCCCAAAATTATTGGCGCCGATTTATAGCAATACATTTGAACTTCTTAGCCGCGAAAGACGATGGAATTTCTACGCACGCTAGCTAATACTATGTGCTACAACATACTACAGTCGCATTTCAAATTATCCCCTATGAGCGCGGATAGAAGTCAAAGTTTGCTTTCGACTCGATCGCCTGTGGCACGCAGGTATCCTTCTCCAATTCTTCCCAGCCGGTCTTCAGCCTTTACATCCTAGGACTCCAAACTGGGTACTGCAAATTCGACAGGTCCTCTTCTAATCAGGAACCATTCGTGAGAGTCAAGATCTGGAAAATAGGATGACCATTTCTCTTCACCAATGATGTTGAGCAGCTGCCGTCGGCACCACTCGCGGGCAAGCTTGGCTCTGTGGGCTGGAGTAACGTCCTGCTGGAAGGAATACGAGATATTTCAGGAAACGTAGTCGGATCAGTGCTTCATCACTTCCAATACTACGCTGTTTGAGTACTGGTCTTGGTCAATATTCACGCCTTCACCGGAGAAACCACCAGCGGCTTACCCTTGACAATTAATTCCTCGAAAACAAAGTTTCACTGTTCTTATAGCAACCTTTTCGTGAGTTCTTCCACGCTGTTTCTTTCCGGAACGCGAACGTTTTAGTTGTTGAGGGATGATTTTATCGTAAAAATTATCTGACCAAAGAAAACGACGAAGGGTTGCGTGTCATCACTCAAGTGGGTCTGCGACTTTCTGCATTTTTTGGCCCTGCAGTGTTTGTTGAGGTCGTAATTGAAGCGAAATTTCTACATACGATAGGAATGGCAGTGAAGCTTTTCCATGACATTCTTCTATCGCGATAATTCCTGTAAGCCATGCTCTAATTCCTGTAAGCCATGCTCATTGATTTCCTTTTGATGGGTCACCCAGAACCACGACCGATTAGCAAACGGACAATTTTAATAGTCCTCACTTCACAAACATTCTACCTTTCTACCTTTCCTGGCTTGCCTCTGATTTAATTATCTCTTCTATATCTTTTAATAGCCTCCTATACAGTTATTATATAAATATCAAGGAACTTCATAATGCCCTTCCACCTCCCGCGTGCCAATGATTGCAAATGGCATTCAATGAGCCCTCTCCATCTGAGAGATATTGGGAGTTCCACATCAATAATCATGCATATTGCAAGGGAACCTTCTTATGCAAACTATTAATAACAGATAATGTGAATTTGATGAATTATTTCTAGCTTAGAAATTTCTAAGTTTTGGCGCCAATAATTCTGGGACACCCAGTATCACACTGCTTTGTGGTATAAGTTTGTTATGATAGAGTAGCTTCATTAAGTCAACGTTCCGACAACACGTCGTCGAAGGACCTGAAAGTGGAGCTCCTAACCTGTGACTTGTTCGACAAAGCTCCCAAACGCGCTACTTAGGCCAGTTGCAACAACTTCCTGAAATTCGGACATTAAACACCCTAGCCAAGAAACCTGCCCACTTACCGTCCACTCGATTTCGTAAATAAGAGGGGACTAATGGCATACCCTTGATGGTCGTCCGATAGAAATTACGCGGTGATTTCGAAGCCCACAAAAAGGATCGAATGGCAGTAGTTCACTAGCTACGGCAATGGGGGGGGGGCGATTCACGCACGACTTCTTCTTTAGTAACGAAACGTCTTTAGCGCCTAACATGGGGGCCCAAGTTTGAAGTAAAGTAGAATAGTAGGGTCGGTTGACCCTACTAAACTACTCTAGTTTATACCCCAACAATAGGCGCCAGAGTCGTTCGAACCGCTACAAATTTCGCCGCCAGTTTGCCGTGCGCATCCTGGGACGCACATATGTACCCATATGGGGGGCGCGCGATTCACGCGTGACCCCATTAGAGCTCTTCGCGCACGCAGCATTGTTTCTGTACGTTTCTGTTGTAATGGACCAAATAAATTTGTAGCAGTCCACGGCTTTACCATGAATTAGAGCAAATCTCTTTACTATGGCAATGAAGCCCCTTCGAGATTGAAAATTCACTACATAGGCCCACAATTTACTTGCCAAACGTTCAAAGCAAGAATAACTTCAAATTTTTTGACCCTAGAAAATGCAATCCTTCTGTAAACGTGCATAGTTGGTCATTTCGTTACTTACTCTACTTATAAGTTCTTATTTCTTCCGTTATGATGGTAGGCATGATGTTTTAGCGCGTTTTGTCCGATGACCTCATCATATTGACGCGTGAATCGCACCACACCACGGCAATGCATTCATTTCGGTTGTTCAGTTTAGGATTACCTCTCTTCCAACGTCTTTCTTGCACCGACTCAGCTAGGCTTTCACATTGGATATCAACACATATCAGTACCTTGATGTTCTAGCCTCTTAAGTGACGTAAGTAGGCTTCCACACCTTCACCTACTGGACGTTGCTTGTCACGTTTGCTTACCATCGTTCTCGTCTCACTAATATGCGGGCTGTCCCTAAATTATGGGCGCCAAAGTTCAATAATCTCTATGACGGAAATAGTTTATTAGTTGCATTTCGCTCGCTATTAGTTATAATAGTTGCACAAACACGTAGGTCTTCTTGCGATATGCGCATTTACTAAAGTGAGACCGTTATATCTTTTGGAAGGTGAAGGCTCATTCAATGCCACACTCACTGATGCAGACCTTTTTTCGTGCTTCTAGTACTCCATACAATGCCCATTGGAAAACTTCAAAAATGAGATATTTCGAAAAGAGGGTCGCCATTAACATCTTCACTGTTAACAACAAGATGCAAATCTCGCAAAAGCCCCTCGAAATGATTTCTGTGCATAATTGAGCTCAAGATTAAATGAACACCAACTGCTACAGTAAAAGTCAGAAAACAAAACTACGGAGAAGAATTCAAAAAAAATGACTGCTATGGACCATGAAGTCCACATAAAAGCTGCTATCGCTGAAAGCGTGAGTCGGTCCCTCGCGACCCTTTTTCCCCGGAACGTGATTGTCGTCAATACGTTGATTTGCACCAGTTGACCCTTCAATGGGTTGTTACTTTCAAGATGAACAGCAACAGATCGAGACTTCTAAATAACTATAGGCATATGCACCGACACATATTAAATACCACTTGGATGTCTTGTCAATCCTCTTCCAAGTTTTGTGTTCCAAAGTGCCATTTGTTCTAGAAAAAGAACGAGCGATTTGTCGATTATTGCAGCTCAATCATGAGAAGGAGGAAAGCCCGGCTCTTTGGATCGGTCACAAAGTATCACGATTGACCCATGAACGGACTATTGTAGTAGTCTTGCCTTAAGAAACACTGGCCTTTCTACCCCTTCCGACTTTGTCTACGATTGATACTGCTTCTTTATATCGTTTAACAGCGCTTCGATACGGTCATCAATGTAACCACAAGTTTCACTATGCCCTTCTTTCTCTTGCATTCAAATAATTGCAAGTGGCTTTGGATGAGTCTTCACTATCTGCCAGACTACATATACGAATCTCACTTCAGTAACTATGCATATTGCGAGAAAACCTGCTCGTCCAACCAATAAGTAGCGAATGAGGTGAAATTTATAAATTATTTCTACCTTAAAGATAAACTCGAAATTTGTTGCCCTTAATTTCGGGCATCCGTATTTATCGGAGGAGCCTGAGACCGTTCCCAAGTAAGAGGTCTTCCGTCACATGATCAGCAAAACTTTGCAAACAGTGACCGAAACCCAAAGCGGAATTAGCTTGCTTGGATCTACTGTGAAGAGAAACGGCTTACCTCCTGCAGCATCTCTGCGGCTCCAGACTCAATTAGTCTTTGATCAACAAATTCGGTAAGGTCCAAGAATGCTTCGTCAACTGAAGCGCGTTCCACCACAATTCGCTCGTCAAAAGCATTCAGAACGTCGAACACCTCAACGCTGGCATCACTGAATAGGGACCAATGTATGCATGCGCTTTCAAACCCTAAGAAACGATACATTGTTGATCCAGATCATAGCACTGACCTACTCCCAGCAGCTTGTATCATAGGCTTTGAAATGATAACTTGAATTACTTTTTAATACTTTCTTCATAAGACCACAATCAGCTCTTTCCAGTCATTATGCTCTCTGATCAACTCATACATTAGTTTTCATAACATGATCTTTTCAGATTGCCTATTAGAACGTGAGTTCCACCACCATTTTAGAAAAACGTTGTAGCGGATGTTACACTTGTTTTCTAACTATCAGCTCCTAGCAGTTGTTATAACTTTAACTAGTTTACTAAGCATGAAGCCGTCACACCCGGTTAACAATTAATAGTGACATTTATGACGTGACGTTGCAGCAATGTGTTTCTTAACTTGCGCGAACAATAACACCTCGATCATCTTGAACCATTTTTGCCATACCTCATCTCGAACTCAATGTTTCTGACTGATTTTTTTTGACAGCTCTCTTCTCAAACATTACCGACTTTCCTGCGAATCAGAATCGCGGTAGCTTTCTGTAAGGCCGAGTGAGTGAACTTTTGTTTCAAAAAAAAATTCTTTGCGAAAGCGGATCTAGTGCGAGCTCACAGGGTTTGGCCAGTTTGAGAAGAATGGAAAATTGATAAGTGCCTGGTAGACGAGTTGGTCGAATTAATGCCCCGCCAATCTCAAGCCGTCATCGATGCCAACGGCTTCGCTCCAAAGTGTTAGACTAGTGGTTAATTAAATTTTAATCTCGTGATAATGGCGTTCAAATCAAGTGATTTTTTGTAGTGTTGATCTTGTCCTGTAATCTTGTCCTCCTCAGGAAAAAAATGGAAAAGTTGCCTTTCAAACGGAATAAAAAAGAGTTTCGTGAGTTTTATGATGGAACCTCCTTATGACAAACAGGAGAGTGAGGCCCATTAGTGCTCCTGTTTCTGGAGGCGGCCCCGAATCGCCTCCCAGATACTTCCCAGTCACTCGAAAGCAAGCTTTTGGCGTCGATGGGCAGGATACCAACTGCCCCACAGATTCTCTACACACGTACCCGTGGATAGCCTACGAGAAACAGAAGGTGTGTCGACCAGCACAGCAGAAACAGGGAGACCAGCCTTGAATCCACCTGCGTCTCTGGGCAAGTACCGGCGATTTCCGGTCGACGACTTACTCCCTTATCCGCCACGTGAAGACGCCTTACATAGCCTCGTCGCTAACCGGCTAGAATCCTTCAGTGAGAGAGAACCCTCAGTGAAGGAGATCCGTTCCATCCTCATACAACGACTAAAACTTCGATGAACAGTTCCCTAGACCCAATGGTCCTAAATAGGCATGATAAACACAGAACACTCTTAACACACCTTCATCCTTTAAAGGTTCGGTTCACAATAAAAATGATTACTGAGTTCTTCTCCTGGAAATACTGAGTGGCTCCCAAGGGTAATAGAAAGGATCCTCTCGCGCCCAAAAACTCGACGGATATGGTACAGTGGAAGCCCTGTTCCCGGCTCGCGCGGCCTTCCCGCTCCTCGATAGATGTCACGTCAGACGAGTGTCGAGGCGATACAGATTGCAATTATTCGTTCTAGGACCCACACACAATCAGCAGATCGCCGAGTGATGATTCGATTTTTTCCACCCGTTCTTTTTCTCTCCGTTATTCGTTTTGCTGCCGCGATCCCATTTTGAATTTCCAAACCCAAGAAGCTGAAAAAGGTGAACTATTTTTGCTGTGACTACGGTTTTTTTTTNTTTTTTTTTGTTTGCTTATGCATATAAAAGAATGAATTTTTGCTTGCTGCCGTTCAGTCATTTGCACCAGGACCCATATGTACGCAATGACCCCATTGTATAGCTCGTCCAAATGCCTCACTCTTCTTCATTCTTCTGGTCTCATTCTCGTCCAGCCCCCTTTTTTTACGATTTTTCGAAGCATTTTCCCTCTGGAAACACCGATTCACGCGGTTCCTTCGCCTTCAACGCACCATTTCCATCTTATCTTCCATTTTTCGTCAGAATCGGGATTACCCAAAATTATTGTAAACTGTGCATTTTTATACAGTGGCCTAGCCACAGCTAAGAAACTCGTACCTTTTCCTGGTCTCTGCGAGTTGGTTCTGGCGTCTTCTCCCCGAACGGCGTGTCGCGCTCGCCGTGCGCGCTATGAAGAGGACAATTTGATTTCTCAATGGAAGGAAACGGAGAGTCGCCGCAGAACCACTGCCGCAGGCCGTGGAAATTAATGAGAAAGTTGCGAGCTTCGTTTGCTTCCGTATCACGCTGCGACGGATACGGCATGTCATCTAAAGCCACTCATGAGTCTTTGTGAGTCAGTTTAGTAAGGCGACCTTGACATACCGCTGGTCTTGTTGTCGACCAACGCAAACCGCCTTACAAGGACTTGGGATTGGCTTCAGATGATATGCCCCCTCTCGGCGTGATCCCGAAGGCAAACGAAATATGAAGAGGTCAGAAAAAAGGTGCGAGTTTGCTAGCTATGGCAAGGCCACAGTATGAAGGATAACGGATGAAGTCTGGAGCGTTAGGCAATCCCGTTTGAGGTATGCGCCCGATCCAACTTCCATTTCCCAGGCCAAAGTATTCATCCAAATATTGATACAAATGCTCACGAATTAATAAAAGTTATCCTATTGTGAATGTAGAGCGTATGGACAAGCAAATAAATCCAAGTGCTGTAGAAGGGTTTAAGAATTAAAAAAATCAGCACAAACATCAAAGGGTGCGATACCAAACCATCGCTCCGTTTAAAGAAACGCTTGGCAAACTAGTAAAGTCACTCTGAGATACGCATCCCGAAAACGTCTAGCAGTATAAATTTTATTGCAAATGACCCCTTAGATTCCAAGACCAGAGCGATTTTCGGTGTTATCAACCATGGGTGTTGAGTGAAAAACAGAACACCTCGACAGCTACTGAGAGGCATTAAAGTGCCTACTTCACCTCTCTTTAAGCATTTCCAATCCAACCAATCCCGGAGAAGACGACTCAGAATGCTACATCCACATCACCCGTTCCGTCGTTTCAGCTCATCTTTTCCGGCACACAATCACATGACCCACGGGGTAAAACTTTTCTTGAGCAAGGTAAGGAAAAGTCATTGGTGTGGCCCTGTATTCAATGCCACCCATAGCGACTTTACTTCTTATACATACGATGCGTATATCCTTTTCCGAGATTAAAAACAGTAAGCATGAAACACGAGGTAATCTAGAATAGTGGATAATGGCTCTCCTGTCATAAAAGGATATACGATAAAAGTAGCCCTATATGAGAAAATGCCTGGTGGAGCATTGGCTCAGCCTACATCAAGCATTATTTCAAAGTCATAGCCCGACAATAGTGATGGAGTCATGGCTGAGATATGGTGGGAAATCCGTTGGAAACCTTAGGAACTGAAGTAGGACCATACATTACGAAATGAACGATGTAGACAACCGTGCTGTGCACAGGTAAGAATAAGAAGCTAAAAGGAAGAGAGCAGTATTGATATGATTCTACTGCCTACCGTACACTAATAACACCAACCCATCTCGCTTTCATTCCCAGCACTTGTAACGAATGGTACTGCTAAAACGGCGTTATCCTGTGCGCAGGTCACTCAGACGATTTGGATGATCTTATCGGCATACAAAGCGCCAGTAACAATTTAGCTAATTACAACAACAGAAACTAAAAATACTGTATTTATCGAGAAAACTGAGTAACATACCGATATTTTTGAATGTCAGCCTTATCGATATGTTCCCCTTGAGGAACGAAACAGACATTCAAGTCGGGGCACTTGGTTTTCGCTTCAGGAATCATCATTCCTCGTTTTACGCCAAATTTTCGAGCTTCATAACTTACAGCAATGACCCTAAACGGAACAAGCGTTAGATTTGGATGGTTGATTAGGCCCTGTTCCATATTGTTCTTTTACGACGGACCATAGCAATACCAACACGAGTGTGTGTTGATGCTGTTCCTTCTCAACCGAATAAAAACATTTCCTTCCCAACCGAAGAAAAACATGTCTCACCCTCCTGGAGCTCCTTCTCTAGCATGTTGAACTACCACCACCGGCGAATCCCACAGCTCAGGTTGCTCTCTTTGTTCAACCTGTGCATAGAAACAGTCCATATCAATTAGTCCGATCACACGATCCATTGTTGGATTATGAGAAGACAATCATACCTAAAATGGTGGTCTCACATAAAAAAAGCTCTTACTGTGTATCCTAGAACCTGCTTGGCTAGAAAGCGGATAATCAGCGTCGTTGTCTATTCGAACACCCTAACATCACACTACACTGAAAAATCATGGAAGAAATTTGCATTCTTATATAACATTTCCTGCAAACGCCTTAGTTTTTACAACACACAAGGAACAAAGCCGTAGACAGCTTGTTGCAAAAACTAGTGTTTCAAGCTGTTCTTTGGGGGCTGTGTAGTATAGTCGTATCTTGTAGCTTCTATCAGTCGCTATCAAGAGTGTTGTCGGATGTAGCATACACTGACAAAGTAAAGTTGTTTTAGGGGTGACACCGTTCACAACTTCGCATGGATCGTAGCTCAGACTCTGACTGAACAAGGCAGGCCTTTTTTTCTGAATGAACGGTTGTTCAGTACCAGGCTCACATGACCAAGGAATCGAAACGTTTTATTTCTAAGGTTTACTGTGAATCATAAGAATTATATAACATAGACAAATCCTTCTTTAGACCAGGGTTTGCTTTAACAGCGCACTTCTAGTGTGTTTCACAACAAATTTTCCCTTGAAATGGGATTAGAGCACGCAATTCAGACGAGTTTTTCGCAAAGGAAGGACACAAAGTTTGCGCAAAATGCAAGTTAACATTTTTGCGGCGTACGTCTCAGTCTGCATCATACGCCGATCGGACATATCAATCCCTAGAGAGCCTATTTTAGAGTACAAGCAGTGTTCGCACCTAGCATCCTCTGACTGCCACCATGTTCTGGCATAGGCCAGAACCCGCGGTCACCCCCGCTCCTTAGGGGCAGGGCTTAAGCAGCGCACTTCTCTTGCTCACCACCCGCAACTAGGGTGTTTGATCGGTCGCTAATAAATATATACCACTGATCCTTCGTGTTTATTTTGCTCGTTCGTTATCAGAGAGACAACAATCTCTCTGACTACATAAAAGGCGCCAACCTTCCGCCTAGCCACCACACACCATATCACTGATACTTTTGCGTCCCGAAAGATCCTATGAGTAACACCTCTTACTCGGCATCACGGAAATTCATCAAAAGCTAGCCTATGATTGTTGAATGCCTTCCAAGCATCATCCGAAAGGAAGCGAAAAGGTAAAAGCAAAAGGGCCGACAAGCAGAGACTTCATCAAGATTCCAATAACTGCTAGACGCTTGGTAGGACATTTCTCCCTGAAGTGCTTACAGCAAGATCGTTTTAGGATATCGATTACCCCAACTCGTTTTACGTAACTAAACCAATCCCAAGGTTCACGAGCGTAAGAACAAGTGCAGGAACCGGCACCGCTGGTGGGTTCCTTATGGTTTCGGAAAAGCCCAAATACCTGGAAAATGCGAAAGAGGGGAATGAATCAACAAACGGTAGAGTGGAAACCAATTTGAAGTGGGCTTTCTGAATAAATCTTCCACCTAAGCCCGGAAGCCAAAATTAAATATCGACATAAACAGGGTCTAGGCGTGCGAGACTTCAGGATTTCGCGTGTTTATCGGAATTCCCCTTCAGAAATTTAATGGTTGGACCTGAATTACTGTCCCGGAAATAGTACTGAGGGCGACCGTTCGTTGTAACTTGATGACAGAAGGAAGGGGCCAGCATAATACGTGTGATTCCATTGGTTTCTCATGCTGAGAGCGGATAATTTGCCACGCTTCACAGAATGATTACTGAGGAAATTATTTCATCAAAAGCACAGTCTACGATAAAAAATGTTCCTGAGATTTTCTTCTCGGATAACCTGCGACCCCAAAGGCAGCACAAGGTAGGCTATGGGCAAAAAACGAACTGGGATAGCATAACGAGGGGCCAAAACCGGTATAGATGACGTAAACACACACCATCGCACCGGGACGCAAACGTTGCACGTCGGCAGCTTACTGTATCCAACTGTGCGGGTACGAGTACATTGGTGAGTCGGGAAATGCACTCGCCAAACTGCGTGGCGAATATCGCGACGACTCGAACGACTCTGACGCCTATCATTGAGGCACAGGTTCGAAATAAGTAGATCAGCAGTATTAGCTGACCCATCTAATCTACTCCATGTTTGTACCCCAATAATAGGCTTAGGCTTAGGCTCGCACACAACTCGCCACGGATTTCGCCGCGCAGGCCGCGTGCACCTTCAGACGCACCAATATTCTGCCCCCCGTGACACACACCCACACACACATTTGAGCAGCTCGTCCAATGACCCCTTCAATGCAACTTCTGTAGTCAGATGCTCGCCCAGCCCCTAACTTTACTACTTTTTTGAGTTTCCTAATTCTCCATATGCACCTACATTCCCGTTTTCTTTGCTAGTTTCGTTCTAATCTGATCTTTCACTTCCATCGTTCGCCTTAAACTAGGCACCCCATAACTAACGTGAGCTGGATTTCAAGAATCGAGTGGGTCAATTGATTCGGACAATCTACGGTAATTTAGAAAAATGTCGAACGAATAGTTTTCGTCTATCGAGGCGAAAGAATGCGCGTCAGCTCCGCAGCAAAGAATTGCGCGCTGGTAATGCCTGAGAAACATCTTTGTCAGGTCAAGTTCTACCAAAATTTGTATTGTGAACTCCATGATCCCTCCGAACAGGAAAGTCAGCTGTGATGATTGTTGACGTGCCAGCCAGACATGATTATGACGAAATAGACTTTTGAAATAATTAACAAGAGTGACACGCTAGGTTGAAGAGATACCGGACGCCAGTCGTTCATCTGTTCACCACCTTCACAAGAAGCTGGAAAAATTGGCGAGCTAGATGTTCGATTGGACCCTCCGCGAACTTTCGGAAGTTAAATTGAGGCAAAGTAAAAAACGTCTACGACATGCTCTTCGATCACGAAGAAAAAGCCTTCACCTGATTTTAGAGGGCCCACATATCGTCTGCCTTGAATGAATTCAGCGAGCTGTAAGCGATCAAGGATCAGCAATGGAATTTGCCGCGCAACATTACTATCCGTGCAGGTTCAATTTCGTGCCGCTTGCTTGCATCAGAGACCAGAAGCTAACGTCTACATTGGATGGGACCTTTGTCACACTTTGCTTATGAGGACATGTTGGCAGGACTACGATACTTCTATACGGTGTCCTTGAGATCCTCTTACTCAACCAATCAATTCAGTTCTGTTCATTCGGCGATAGGAGAGTTAGAATCAGACTATTTCCTTCCATGGTTCACCACCCCTTTGTTGCAGCTGACGGGAGCTTAATCCAAAAAAGCATCGATCACGTACTACCTGGCCTCTGGATAACGTTGAATCTTGGAAGCACAGGCACACTCGAAGATACAGAGATTATGATCTCACAGCAATCCTATTCGAAAAACTGTTAAGCTTCCACGTGCGCCTAATTCTGCTGTCTTCCACACCGCACGGTATTATCTATTTCAACTANTGAATTGGAGCTCGGAGTGAAATGCGAAATGACAGGAATGACATGAAACCATCTCCCATGAGATGGAATTTACACCTTTTCAAATTACCTTTTCGACTTTACCTAGACACCCCTAAGGAATAGACTAGACTCAGCAATCTGGCTTAAACAAGTAGTACGTGCAGATCAACAATGTTCGAGAAAAAAAAACGAAAAAATAACAACAATTCATTAACAGAACAACAATCAGAAAAAGAATCCGAGAATCTTTCCTCCTATATGTTTTTTTCTGGCTTCTTCGTGATCCATTATGCCAGCGGATGTAGTTAGTATGAGGTACCCGAATTGGCGGGATGGCAGCAAATTCGTGGTGTACTGCTCGATATCCTAAATGTAACAGTAACGTTTTCCTTACTGTGAGGGGAAGCTTGAAAGATTTGAGTAATCAACTACCTTGAGCTTGATATCAAAACGTGGAGAGATAACTGAGCATTTGTTAAGGCGGCCGTTGAGATTGACAACGATTTTGCCTGCTCGATGGTCGTCTACGATTTCGAACTCTCCTATATAACCGTGTCTCATCATCACAGTTAAGAATCGTACAATAACCTGTAAGTGATGGATACAAAGCGCGGTCAGTGGCGACGCCTTCTCAGTAAAAAAACACTTGGAAAAGAAAACAAATTAAATTGGAATTTATGCTCATGGGAATACAACTCATATAGTCGTAAAGGAGCATGTATGCCGCTGAAACAGATTCATTAAAACATCAGAACTCTGTTTCTCTTGCATCGGACCTGTTCCCACCGAGTCGAACAGAGTGCTGTCAGAAATTTGGGACACAATCTAATGTCAAGCGAGCTGGTTCTCTAAATGTCAACCAACCTTGTAAGCTTCTCACCTCACCAGAACAGCACTTTCATTCAATTTTGCCAGCGTATCATAACACACACAAAAATCATACAAGCCCTTGATAGAAGATAAAATAATCGAATTGATATGGCTTGCAATTTCCAAGTTCAGTCCTATTTGAGCTAAGGCATATGCATTATGTCTTACCAGTTAGGCTACGCATGCTAAGGCGTACATCACATGCCCACTACTGCTTACCTACGACTTGTTAGAGTACTAATATAAACAGCATCGGTTGACTTCCCATTTCATTACTGTTTTCACACTGCGCTCACGTGACATTCACACTCATCATCGTGCCTACGTGACTTTTGGAAGGACGCACAAACGGGCATATAAACAGACGAGTTACTGCTATATATACAGAGATTTTGCTTTGCCAAGTAGGTTACTGACTTGACCACTCCATTCGAGCGGTGTTTCGACAGAATCGCTAATAAGGAACTAATGGTATTTTGAACCTCTTGGTCGACTGGTTACACGTTCGAGCGTACGTTATTAATTAGGCCAGTTGCAAAGTTTAAAGAACCGCAAACACAAAAGATCCGAAAGGATCCTTGGTGGTTCCACCATCACTGACGCCCCACCCGAGTAAGTGGATATTATTGAACGAACAGACGTAAGTGGTGGTGGTAGACTACCGGAAACTACGAGTAGGATGCCAACGCTGTGGGAACCACAGAGGAGTTTGAGCCTTTCATACGGATTTTGTGGGTTAGAGAGGGCTTAGGCGTATTTACCAAATGAAGCGATTCTTTTAAACAAACTCGTTCGCTAATTCGTTATGTGCGTCTGTTAGTTTGAAGGAGTGTTCGTCGGTGTGGCGTTGTGTTTGACCAAAAATTCACAAGTTCGTCAATTTGGAACTAGGTTCAAATTCGGTAGCCACACAGGGAACAAAATGGGAACACTGATCTCGATGATAAGAAGTGATCCCACTGATGGTGACTACTGTGGAACCATAAAAGGCATGAGATGCCGAGTCGGTTACACCGTTGCCATGTGGCGGACTCTTGACACTTTGGCGAGTGATGCGGGATTTGTCGGGATCATGAATAATCATGAATAATTGGTGATGACTACTGATATCAAATGATAAGGACCGATAATGAACAAGGGTCACTTTTTTTCCACATGGCAGCGAGGCATTGCTCAAATTGTACCCGGCGGTATTGTGGAGATTCCCCTGCGAATATTACATTTCGTTGTCAGAAATGAATGTTTTGCCCTGTAATGAGAAATCGAGGGTGTCGGACTTTGTATTAGGAAAAGGAGCTCGCTTTAGGCTGAGTAAGGAGACAGGTAGATTTCCAATGATTACAAATTATGCTTTGCGTACTTAACTTTTCAGAAATCTAAGGTACCTCTCATTTTATACAGCTTGTCAAACTGCAAATATAACCAAATGCAAGATACGCATTAATTACCGTATTCGAAAGCCTAATAGAATTCAAAGAGCTTCACCGAGAAAAGGTTCCGAGTGTATCAAACTTCTCTTTCAATGATTGGAGAAAAAGAAGGATCAGCAATAACCAAAAGAATATGCGAAAACAGAAAAACATGCATGCATGAATGCAAAAACTCAGCATGTTTCGTGGACATCTCCATCAATTGATTTTTCCTACTGAAATTAGGTAGCGGCACTAATTTTTTGAAAAAAATGCACTCAGTTTCTGTAAAGAGATCTAATTCAAGGCCTTCGCAAATGTACGATTCAAGGACAATTTCTCAATAAACTGCTGGAAAGATTTTCAACAAAAGAGGTTCCTTGCATTTAAAAAGCAATGACAAAAAAGTGCAAGTGACAAAAAAAGCTATTATTAACTGACTTGGGACTTTGCCGAATCCCTTAAAAAAAAGAACTAAGCCAGACTATTTTTTGGAATATTCAAATGCTGTTTCGTCTAGCTCCTTCTCTTCTGATTGTAATTTCTGCAAGAAGCTTTAACACTTAATTCTCCGTAATTCCCGCCAGGTACGACGTTTACTTTTAAAGGATGTCCCGTTGTCTTTTTTTTGATTTAACGAAATCGAATCCCAAGATCTAAGAAGAAGTTCGAAGCAAGGGAACTACAAAACACTTGATGCCTAACACAGACTTTTTAGTTTTACTTGCTAATGCTAAATACGATGAAACCAATGTTGAAGCTATGTAAAGAAGCGAAATGAAGAAAAGCAAAACAAACATTGACCTTGCATCTTTTCACATGATTATTCGGAGAAAATAGCTAGTTAAGGTAAGAGTGAATGCCCCTAATTACCAAATTCGTGCCTTGCCGAACGGCTTAAACTGTTTTCAGTGGTGGCGGAATCGGCTCAATAATGAAATTGGAATTGGTTTTCTTTGCTTGAACTCGAACGAGGTTGATAAGAAAACAACTTTATTCCGGCCAGCGTTTCGGCGCGGATCGTCTTCTTCAGAGCCTGGAATAATCGAAGCAATTCATAATTACCCGACCAAATCCATCAACTACCTTACAGGAATTCGAGAACTCAGAGTTCATCACGCAATTGTAAGTTGGGCCACTTACCGTCGATCAGTCCGATCCCCGCGACCACCCAGAAGCCAGCAACGGTCCAGTAAGCTCTCGGACTAGATGTGATTCA